>JAWRVF010000444.1:117500-290471 GCA_036785485.1 Physcomitrellopsis africana | reverse complement strand
GATATTATTAAAGAAGAGTTTAGCTATTTCTTCACCTATAATAAATTTTGTATATAATATAAAATAAGCCATCTTGGTAAAACGATCTACAATCACAAATATAGAATTATATGAACTTGACTTTAAAAGATCCATGATAAAATCCATAGAAATAGAAGATCAAGATTGTTCAAGTATAGGTAATGGTTGAAGAAGTCCGTAAGATTGGTGACCAGGAATTTTTGATCTTGAACAAATATCACACGATTGTATAAGTTCTTTAATAGCCTTCTATATTTGAAGCCACCAAAAATCTCTTGATATTGGTTTCAAAGTCTTATTATATCTAAAATATCCTGCCATAGGGAGGTTGTGACAAGCTTCAAGAGCACGTAGTTGTGTTGTGCCTTTTGGAATATATAAGCATCTTTTAAAATAGAGCAAATTATTTTTGAACTCAAACTTGGAAGTATCATGAGATTTGGATGAGTTATTCTTAATTTCATGGAGAAGAGGATTTGAAGACATTTTGGACTGGATTTGCTTGACAAAAGTGGAATCAACAATTAATATTGATTTCATTGCTCAAAGATGAAATTGATGCTACTTCAAAAGGGTTGTTCTTTGTTGATCAAAAGTTAAATCTCTTTCTTTTGATATAAGATAAAAATATCTAGAAAGGGCATTAGACAGACCTTGTTGTTTTCCTGGCTGATAGGTGATGATAAATTTGAATCTTGATAAAGACATGCTCCAATGAGTCTGGCAATGATTCAACACACGTGCTAATATGAAATACTAGAGGTTCTTGTGATCCGCATATATGGTGATTGGATAAGAAGTACCTTCTAGATAGTGATGCCATTTTTGAAAAGAATCCATAATTGTAAGAAGTTCTTTATCGTGGATTTTGTAATCAAATTCTGCTACTAAAAATTTCTTGAAATGAAAAGCTATTGAATGAAGTTTGTCATCTGCTCCCATTTGTGACAATATTGCATCCAAAGCAAAGTCTAATGTATCTATTTCCATAAAAAAATACCTTAGAAAAGTCAATGTAATATAAGATTGGTGTAAAAATAAAAATTATTATCAAAGCCTCAAATGATACTTTTGCTTCTTTGCTCTACTTGAGTTTATCTTTATAAATTAAACATTATCGTATTGTAATTGCTTATAATATATAAAATCTAATCAAAATATATAATATGTTTACAAGTTTTAATATGTGTTAGAATAATTAGTAAAGTATTTAAAGGAGTTGGTATAAGAAACTTCATTTGGTTATTTTTTTTTACTTAGTTTGGTTATGGAATTTAAAATATTTAATATCTAAATATCTAATACAAAGCCTTGAGAGGAGATTGGAAGGCAAAGAAGAAGAATTAAATTATTAAGATACCTATTTAGAAGGATAAAGATAAATTGTGGATGAATGACAAAAAGAGGTGAAGTTCTTCATTCCTATTGATTAATGGTCATACCTAATAGGCTTTGAGGAGGTTGCCCATAAGGAGAACAAGAGTTTTGACAATTTCAAAGAGGGCATTCAAAAATTGGAGATTAGGATTAAAAAACTTATTTTTTGTATTATAATTTTGGTATAAGAATCAAGAGATTTGGAATTTTTATGAGAGAGAAGTATGTATTTGAAATTAAAATGTACAAATAGTATCTATTGTCACTCTTTTGAAGATTTGAGGAATTATATGAAAACTTTTGAAAATCAAGTAATGTGATTAAAGAGATGATTTTAAGATCTATACTTTATATAGAAGAATTGCTATATTTAAAATTATAAAAAAAGAGATATTAGAAGTCAAAGATAGCAGATCAAATTCTAAGATAGTAAGTAGGCTGTTTTGTTGATAGTGATGGATTTTGCCATATCTTAAGCTTTTGAATGAATTTTTGTCTAAAAAATTCTAAGAAGATGTATTATTATGCTAAAAAGCTATACATTAAAATTTTATAGTATTAAAATATTTAATTTATGAGATATAAAGAATTTAATAAATGGGTGTTTGTAAATAAGGATTTGAAGCTATTGCTAGGATTTTAGCAATATCCAAAGATTGGTAATGATTCAATAGTTGAAATTTGTGGTGATAGTTGTTAAGAGTACATTGGTATTTTATGTAAACTTTGAGTAGATTTGGACATTTGGATAAAAAATTATGGATTATTGAAATTTGGAAAAAATTCTCTTCTTACGGGAGAATGAGGATTTTAAAGTATTTATTATATTTTGAGTATTTTGAAGAAAAAAGACTTATGTATTGGATATAATAGTCCTATGAAAAAATATTTTATATAAATTTGGGGGTTTTATTATACTTAGATCTTAGTTGAATAATTAGTAGCAGCCAAAAGTCTAACGCTTTTTTGAGGCAAATTCTCTCTATCATGACAATGTATAAGTAGAGCTACAACTTGAAAAAAGTTTTTGATGAAGATTTGATAGTAATTGGCAAATTTCAAAAAGCATTGTACATCTCTTATTATTTTTGAAATCTTCCAATCTATGACTATTTGGACTTTTTTAGAATCCATTTTGAGACCATCATTCAAAATGATATATCCTAAGAAGTCAACTTGAGTAGTGTGAAATATACATTTTTCCATCTTGGCATATAACCTTGTATCTTTAAGTTTTTGTAATATACAATGAATATGAAGTTCATGTTCTTCTGTATTCTTAGAATAGATCAGAATATCGTCTAAATAATAGACAACAAAATCATCAAGAAATTCACAAAACATGTCATTCAAAAGATATTGAAAAGCAGCTGGTGCATTTGTAAGTCCGTAAGGCATGACATTATATTCAAAATGTCCATACCTTGTTCGAAATACAATCTTCTATTCATCATCTTCTTTGATATGTACTAAGTTATATATTCTTTTTAGATCTATTTTTGTATAGATTTTAGCTTCGTTCAATTGATCAAGAAGTCTAGATATCAGAGACAAAGGATATTTATTCTTGATGGTAATCTTGTTGAATCCTTGATAATCTACATACATCTGTAGTTACTCATCTTTTTTCTTTACAAACAAGATAGGACTTTCTTCTAGGAATTTTGAATGGCATATGAAATTCTTGGCCAAATTTTCATCAATATAATTTTTGAATTCAGCCAATTTATTTTGAGATAGACTATAGATCGATCTAAATGGAGGCTGAGTTCCCTCTTTGAGATCAATTGAACAATTATATGGACAATACTCCACAAAAATGTCTATATTTTTCTTTTAAAAAATGTATTGATAATCTTGATATTGGCTTGGAATGCCACTTAAAGTCCTTCCACTATCAGAAATGGATATAGCATAAATGACAAAAGATGATCTTTCTTTTGTTTCATTCATAAAAGCTTTTATACCTATAAGTACGGATTTTTCTATATTAAGCTTATGATTTGTTATTTTATTTAAGAGACTCTTATTAATACTTTGAAAAAAGTCAAGTCTACAAGAAATCCAATCTATTTGAAGATTATACTTTTTTAGCCATGATAAACCTAAATTAAATGGATTAGAGGAAGATTTAATTATATTAAAGACTACACAATTATTATGACCATCTATTCTTATATTTATAGAAAAGATTTTATGAGTAACATTTTTGAAAGATAACAAGTGACCATCTATGACTTCTACATGTATAGGTTTAGTTTTTTGTATTGAAGGTATTCTACAACTTTCAACAAATTCTTTATCTAAAAAATCCACTGAGGCTCTTGAATCTAATAATATAGAGGTTTTATGATTTTTAGGTCTCAAATAGACATCTATTATAAAACAAGAAGAAGGTTCCGAGGAGAGAATAGGACCTTTATTAGGAGTTGTATAAGATTCCACCTACATGATTCTTATTGTAGCTGAAAAAATTCATTTTCTAACATATTGTCTTCTTTGATAGCTGTACTCCTCATCTTGTGGTTGCATCATTTTTTTGAATAATGTTGAGTAGTATGCTTAGGTTTTCTACAATATAAATATAATTCTTCTTGACGACGATGAATCTTTATTTCTTTAATAAGAAGTTTAAAATATATCATGTTGATTTGTATATCTTCTACTTTTGAATGTACATATTGAAAAGACGTTGATGTTGCTATTGTATTGTAATAATGCTGGAGCTCCTTTGTGCGGCACTCCAATTGAAATTCAAAAAGCCGATTGTTACACTTTATAGCAAAATCAATTGCTTGATTCAATGTCTAAAGATTAATTTCTTTATCTCATATTGTAATCCATAGAAAAATTGGCTAATAAGTGCAACATCATTCTACTTGGTGTCAATTGCTAATTGTCAAAATTTTGAAGTATATGATGTCATTGATTAATTGCCTTGTTGCAAGATACAGATCTTGTTGGTTGTGATATAAATTGCATCATGTTTTCTATACATAGATCAAAACTCTGCTAAAAATGTTTTCAAATTATCTAATATTAGATCACATTATTCAAGAAAGGACAAAAACCATGATAAATCAAAACTTGACAATAGGATTTTAATAAACCTTACTTGTGATCCTTGGATTGGATAACTTTGGAGTTAAAGTTCAATTACCAATTGTACTTGATTGAAGAATCCTCAAAACTTAGATTTTGTGCCATCAAACTTCTCCAGCAAATTAATTTTTAATTCTTTGATGCTTAAATGGTGTTCAATTATAGGTGAAGTGGTATGGCTTGAAGCAACTCGAATCATCTCTATATCTTCACTTCTTGCTAATCTTATTGCTCTTTGTGGTGGTGCATTGAGTTGATATATTGCGAATATTAATTCTCTCATTTGCTCTTACATTTATGCCATTGCATTCTTCATTTCAACAAGCTCTGCCATGATATTACAATAGAAAAAGAAAAAGTGTCTATTCTCACTATAAAATAAAACACTGAAGAATAAAAGAAAAATTTCTAGAAATAATATCAGTTTAGAAGTGGATAATCCACAACTTCTAATACACTTAGGTCTTATTAAGAAAAAAGGATAATCCACTCTTAATCAAAAAGAGACAAAGCTTTGATATTATAGCTTTATTCTTATCAATTTGTCAAGGACACGAACTAAAATAAATACATAAATTAGTAAAAACTATGTCAAAGGAAAATAATAATATAGAAATAAAGAAATATGTATATTCAAGAAGAAACTAGAATGATTATTGCCAAAGACTAGAAAATATATGAGACTCTTGAACTAAACTAGAAGGAAGAAAGGAATTGACAAGAATGAAGAAGGCTTTATTCTTGCTTCTATAAATATTCTCTATTTAAGAGCTATATGGCGGCATTCTATAGGACCTCCTATATATGTTTAATTTGTAAGACACGTTGTCATGTTGCAGCACGTTTATATAGTGAAAGGTATAGATAAGAGTAATTTATATTTACTACTTAATTATCTTAGTTCAATAGGAACTTAAAATACTTAAGAAAAGGATTATGGAAGCCTCTTAGATTATTTTCTTGTTTTAATAGCTAATAAATAAAAGTTAGTTGTTAAAGTTTTCTTCTAAGCTATACAAACTCTATTACTGATTTTGAAAAGCTATAAGTTAATTAAAATAGAATAAAAAAGAAAAATAATTATTATGGTTGATACTAGGATTAAGTTGAGGATAGGATTTAACTTAAAAATCCTTAGAATTGGTTGAATTGATACCCAAGGAAAGACCATGTATGAGACAGGGTTGAAATCAGATCTCTAGGGACAAAAATGACCGCCAAAGGCAATGGACAGAGACATTCAAAGATCAGCAATTAGGATTGGATAGCTAGCTTAAAAAGAATTTCAAAGACATTTAACTTGCAACCATAGGATTTTGGAAGATTTAGCAATTGCTATTCAAAGTTAGGATTTATATTGGTGATTTGGATTTTATATAAGACAATGATGGCTTACATTGTTGAGTGATTCATAAAATCTGTAAAGCATCTATAGTTCAAAATTTGATATTATTTGGATTGTTGGATGTGCTAAGTATATACAAAAATTTATATTAATCTAGCAATGAAATCAAGAGATATTTGAGTTTTGATACAAAGGATTGTCGGAAGTTGGCAGTTTAGGGTTGGATAGGGTTTCTTTGATAAGTAAAGATCCATCTATTGGATCAATGTAATTTTTGATATGCTAATAGAAGACTTGTAGATTGAGCTACACACCAAGTTTGAGCTGAAGTTAACGGTGAAAGAAGGATAAATCACCACTAGAGTTTCTGCATCAATCTTCAAGTTAGGAGCTGAGTATCATCAGTGCGCTTTTTGGACGTTTTCTTGCAATCTGTATGCTGGGTTGGGCTAAATTTTTTTGAGCATGTAAAAGGCTTATACCAACATTTGTGTGCAAAATTTCACACTAAATGGATAGTTAGATTTAAAATTATAGCTTATCAAAGCTCACTGATTAAGATTAGGGCTTATAAATAAAAATAAAAATTGCTTAATTATAAAGGAAACGAGGTAATTGGGATATATGTGTGGTTTATTTTATTAAGAGGAGTGTTTTTAAACACTTTTGAATTGAAGTTCAAATTATATTCCTTATACATGGGTGAAACCTATTAGGATTTCTTGAGTATTTGCAAACAGTACTTTACTTTCTACAGCTAAGTGCCCGGTGCATTCTTGAATAAGACAATACATAATACAACATAAGTAGTGAATCCGATGTGAAAGTTTGGGGTGGAAGGTATTAGCTTTTGTTGTGGTTATTTGGAATTAATAGCACAAGAAAGCAAAAAGGTGGATTTTGGAATTATTGATGAAGCTTTGGATAGAGCTTCAAGTGGATCTTCTAGTGGAGCTTCTTCTGGTGGACAAGATATGTATCTAGACGTGAACATTGCAAATATGTTTCAAGGTTTTACATTAATTGTGCAACAACAATAAGAAAAGGATCGAAAGGAGGCTTTGGCAATCAAAGCACTGCAAGCAGTGGTTAACAAGATTGACTAGTTTGATGGGAAGGACATATCTAAGTTTTTGAGGTGTTATATGGGGGAAATGGAATTGAATTGAGTCTCTGAAAGGGACATGATTTTATTATTTGGACTTGCTACGATACCGGAGATAAGAAAACATGTAAAATCAATTACAGAGTAATTTGGAAGCTCTTGGGAGGAATTCTCTCATGCGTTGAGAAATGAATATTTCTTAGAAGACTCTGATTGAGTCACTAAGAAATCATTTTTGGAATGGATTGAGCGTCCTAACAAGAAATTGCAAGCTACTGAATTATTAAGGGAGTTTGAGAGACAGTATTCTCGGTTATCGAAAATAGAAAAGATAACTTTGGAACCAAACAAGATTGAGTTATTTCTTCAAGCAGTACATGGAGAATTACAAAAAAGGTTGGAGATTTCTCTTGAAGATATAAAAGAAGATGAAGGATTAACAACAAATTGGAAGAAGATCAAGGATGCAATAGGGTTGTTGGCAATAAAAGAAAGGAGGAAGGACATGGGAGATATCCAAAGAATGGTGCACGTACCTAAAACTCAAGTGCCCACTTCACGGTTGACGGTACCTATTGTTCAACCTTCAACAACTACATCAAAGAAAGAAGATATGAGGATTGAAGAACTTATACGCGGAATGCGGAATCTTCAAATTAAATTTGTAAGGCTTGAGGAGAAGACTTTTGTAATGAATTCAAAATCTACTTTTAAGCAAGGGTATGTACAAAGATGCATCTGGTGTGATGATGATTCCTATTCTTGAAAGGATTGTGGTGAATTTAATGAAATGGTCCAATAAACCATTATTTTTTGAAAAGATGGAAAGGTGGCGTTAAAGGATACTGGTGATATTTTCCAAACCAACTTTGGTAAGGGAGGTACAAAAGCATTGGTTAAGGATTATTTGGCAGCAAATGGAATTGCAATAATGGAAATTGCAAGTTATGGTGCTAGAGTGGATGATAATGCTAAGCAAGAATTTTCTAGAAATATTGAACTAATTGGAATTTAGTCTTCTGCCATTTCTACAATGCATAAGAAGAAGATGCCATGAGAAGCTTTATTAAAGACTGCTGCAATATATATGTGAGAATGAAGAAGATGAAATTGGCAACTATTACAAACAATCAACAAATGGAGGAAGGAGTTATAATCAAAAAGTACGTTTTGATGATCCAAGTGATAAGGAAAAAGAAATTTCGAGTCATTATACTCAAAAGCATTAGGCTAGAGCAACTACAGAGGTATTAATAAAGATTGGAGATATGGATGAACTAGTTGTTGCCTTGATTGGTCATGGTTCAGAAATAAACCTTATGTCTAAAGATCTTTATATGAAACAGAAGTAGCCAATGGATATGGAGCATGGATGGATAATACGGGCGGCTAATAATACACAAGGTGAGTTGTATGGTGCTTGTCCAAATATGAAGGTTCAGATTGGTGCTGTTGCAATGGAACAAAATTTCTTTGTTCAAGATGCAACAACTTATCCTCTTATATTGGGACAATCGTACATTATTGTAATTTGAATGGAAACAAAAGTCCTTGATGATGGATCAGCTTATGCACGGATTCATAGTAAAGATGGAAAAAAGGCAGTACAATTTTTGATTGTTCCTCCAAATTATGAACGTAATCGAGACAAATTGAGAGAAAAACCATTGCCAAGAATTGTTGAAGAATTTATGGATTTTTGAGGAGTACCACTATAAAGCGGGATTATAGAGGTATAAAAGGGGAGATACTCTCGCAAGATATATGTACCTTTGATGCAAGATTTATTGGCATTTTTGAAAATGGGAGTGTTATATATAAGAGGATTGAGGATCTAAAAGGAAATGAAAGAAAAAGATTATGTGCTGTTGAAAGAGAATTATATGGATTAAAAATATTAGAAGATGATGAAAAGATTATTGGTATTTATAAAGAAAATGGATTGAAAGATCCTTTAGAATTGATTGTATCTATTGGATTAGGTGATGATGATAAAATTATATAGATTCATTCGAAAAAAGTTTATGATATGATTGAATTTTTTCAAACACCAGAGGTTATGGTTGAAACAAAATATAAGATAGTAGATAATAAGGTAAAATCCATTACTAGACCTTTGCCAAAAGACTGTAAAGAACAGGTAGAAGGAGCATCAAGAGAAAAGAGCTTGAAGGATCCAAGAAATATTAGGCATAAGTTTACTGACGAAACTTTTGAAGAATTAAAGATTGGTTTTAATGGCTCCTTATTGTCAGAGGAAATTGTGTTCTTTAAAGAAATGCTAGCAAAATAAGGTAAATCATTTGCCTTTGAATCTCATGAAATTAGATGTGTGGATCCAAATATTCTAACTCCTATGGTTATTTTCACTATACCACATGTACCTTGGAATTTGAAGCCAATTCCAATGCCAAGGACGCATTTACCAAGTTTAATAGAATTATTAAAAAAAGAGATGAAGATGAAGATTTTGGAACCTTCTTTTGCACCATATTCTAGTCGATGGTTTACAGTGCCCAAGAAAAATAGATCATTATGATTTATTCAAGATATGTAGCCAGTAAATGCAGTGACTATCAAAAATGCAAGAATTGGACTAATAATAGATGAATTTGCTGAAGCATTTGTAGGAAGGGCAATTTATTCAATGGGTGACCTGTATTCAGGCTATGACCAATTTCAACTAGCAAAAGAAAGTAGAGACATGACAACAATGAGAACTCTACTTAGATTGGTTAAAATGTGTACTCTTCTTCAAGGTTCTACTAATTCAGTTGCACATATAATGAGCGGGATGAATAAGGTATTAAGGGATTTTATTCTTGAGAAGACTATGCCTTTTGTAGATGATGTTTCTATTACAGGGTGCAAAGAAGAAGACAAGGATGAAACTTTAGATAAAAAGAGGTGTCACAAGTATCTTGTTAATCATATACAAGATTGTGAAAAGATATTGACTCGGCTTGAAAAAATTCATCTTACATTATCAGATATAAAATCTATATTTGAAATATAAGAAGTTATAATTGTTGGACATTTATGTGGATTTTATGGAAGAAAACTAGATCCAGCCAAAGTTGATGCAATTAGAAGAATAAAAGAAGATTGCAGTTCTTTAACAGAGGTGCGTAGATTTTTGGGTGCATGTGTGTTTTATCATATTTGGATTCTTCACTATGCTCATATAGCGAATCCATTGTATGAATTATTATGCAAAGGTTATTGTTTTAAATGGGAAGAAAAGCATATCAAAGCAATGCAGATATTGAAAGAATTATTAATATCACCTCCAGTATTGAGAAAAATTGATTATAAGTGCAATAGACTAGTGATTCTTACAGTGGATACTAGTCCAATTGCCATTGGGTGGACAGTGAGTCAAGATGATTCAAATGGACATAGATTTGTAGTTTGATTTAGAGCTAAGGTTTTAAGTGCACGCCAATGTACATATTCTCAAGTGAAAAAGAAATTATGGGGAGTTGTTTCAGCTATGAAAGCTGAAAGAGATTATTTAATTGTAGCAATAGTAGTGGTGGAAACAGATTGTTTGTCTTTGCTTGGAATGATTACTAATTGCACAACTCTAGACATTACAATGTCAAGATGGATTGCTTATATCAAGTCATTAAATTTGGAATTTAAGCATATTGCGAGAAAAGACAATTTCATAGCAGATATGTTATCTCGAGCAAGATATAATGGAGAAGATGAAATGATAGAGGATATTGATGATGTGGGTACTAATTTTTATTCAGTTTCACAATTGAACAAGGAAAATAAGTCATTTTATGAAGAAAATTATAAAAGAGATTTATTGGATATTGGATATTATTTGAGCATGTTAACCAAGCATGCTAATTGGTCAGTTGAAAAATTTAAACAGATCAGGAGAAAAGCATACAAGTTCATGTTATAAGGGAGATTTCTATGGAAGAGGCCGAAATCAAACATTGGTATGCCACAACAAATAGTAGGTACTAAAGAATATCAACAATAATTACTCAAGGAATTTCATGATAGTTTATGGGCAAGGCATAGAAGAATTTGGACTACTTTTGCTAAATTGAAAGAACGATATTGGTGGAAGAATATGTATCGAGATGTAACTTCATTTGTAGAATCTTGTGTGGCTTGTCAAATATATTCGAATATACGATATCAAGATGGTTTGCATCCAACATATCCTTTGGCCATTTATTTTAAATGGGTTGTGGATTTGATTATTATGCCAATGGGACTATAGCAAATGAGGTATTTAATTTTGGCTCGTGAGGATTTATCAAACCAAGTGGAAGGCAGGGCTTTAAAGACAAAGTCTACAGAAGGAATTTGCAGGTTTTTACTTGAGGATGTTATTTGCCACTACGAATGTGTGGAAGAGATCATTGTAGATCGTGGAGAATTAAATGCACATGAAGCTCGTGAATTCTTCAAGAGATGTGGAGTTAAATTATCATTGACCACGGCTTATATTCCAAAAGGAAATACAAAGAATGAACGTGGACATCCACTAAATATAAAAGCCTTAGTTAAAGCTTGCAATGGAAGAGTGAGAGAATGGCCTCAACTTCTACCTTATGCATTATGGGCTGATTGAACAACACATAGTTCGGTGACAGGATATATGCCAGTGGAACTATCTATTATGTGGATTCTTCAATTGGCATAATAGACTCATGACAGGTCAAAAATCTATTATGCTAATTGAAGAACAAGTGCCAACTTAGAGTATACTACCTTGGAAAGATGGATTAACAAGAGAAGAATTACTGGCAATTAGAATTCGACAGCTTGAACAAAGATCAGAAGATGTGGAACTAGCATTAAAATGGTTACAAAAGGCAAGGCTAAAGAACAAGTCTCGGTTTGATAAACGACATCAATTGAGGCCTAAAGTAATTGAAGAAGGTGATTGGGTACTTGTTTATGACAATAGTTTGGATAACCAGCATAGTACCTTACAAAAATTTTCAAAACGTTGGTTTGGACCCTATGTAGTGGTAACAGTTCAAGACAATGCCACATATTTATTTAAGGAATTGAATGGTACAAGGTTGAAGATACCTATTGCTGGGAAGCGAGTAAAAGTTTTCAAAAGACGAGATGGAGAAATAAACGTGGAAGATCATATTGAAGATATCAATGACTTTAAAGAAGACAATTATATTGAAATGGATGATGAAAAAGAACTTGGTGCAAAAAATGAAGAGATGGTATGACACCAACTACGACATATGCTTCATTTGGCGCATACCGGAGGATGCGCAGATTCACAGGGGATGGATGTCGTATTGCAACACATTTACATAGTGAAAGATATAGATAAGAGTAATTTATATTTAATACTTGATTATCTTAGTTCAATAGGAACTTAAAATACTTAAGAAAAGGATTATGGAAGCCTCTTAGATTATTTTCTTGTTTTAATAGCTAATAAATAAAAGTTAGTTGTTAAAGTTTTCTTCTAAGCTATACAAACTCTATCACTGATTTTGAAAAGCCATAAGTTAATTAAAATAGAATAAAAAAGAAAAATAGTTATTATGGTTGATACTAGGATTAAGTTGAGGATAGGATTTAACTTAAAAATCCTTAGAATTGGTTGAATTGATACCCAAGGAAAGACCAGGTATGAGACAGGGTTGAAATCAGATCTCTAGGGACAAAAATGACCGCCAAAGGCAATAGACAGAGACATTCAAAGATCAGCAATTAGGATTGGATAGCTAGCTTAAAAAGAATTTCAAAGACATTTAACTTGCAACCATAGGATTTTGGAAGATTTAGCAATTGCTATTCAAAGTTAGGATTTGTATTGGTGATTTGGATTTTATATAAGACAATGATGGCTTACATTGTTGAGTGATTCATAAAATCTGTAAAGCATCTATAGTTCAAAATTTGATATTATTTGGATTGTTGGATGTGCTAAGTATATACAAAAATTTATATTAATCTAGCAATGCAATCAAGAGATATATGAGTTTTGATACAAAGGATTGTCGGAAGTTGGCAGTTTAGGGTTGGATAGGGTTTCTTTGATAAGTAAAGATCCATCTATTGGATCAGTGTAATTTTTGGTATGCTGATAGAAGACTTGTAGATTGAGCTACACACCAAGTTTGAGCTGAAGTTTATAAAAAATATTTACATAACTGTATATAAAGACATCAAATCAAATTAATTTTTTTATTTAAAATACACATACAAATACCAACATATCATAAACTATGATTTTAGGAGTATAATATAAAAGCTTGAACATAACATTAGTAAAAAAAAAAAAAACAACATCCAACCAACGTAGATGATCCAAGTTTAGAATTTAGGATTTAAAATTTAAGATTGGATTTTATTGACAAAGACTTGGATTTTATTGGATCTACTTGTTTTAGAAGAATCCGTAGTAGTTGCTGTTGCCAAAAAATATAGCTTACAAAACTAGTCTTGTATTTAGTCCCCTTCATTAGAAACCATCCTTAGTTTTAAGGATCGCCATTTTGATGACATGCAAAAGAACATCGACAGAAGGACCAAGGAGTTGGAGAGAGCAGTTCAAGCATTGCAAGGTGAGTTTCAAAATATTCTAGATGTAAGGGTTGCAGATATAAAGAAAGCAGTTGGAGCATTGGAGTATGGCCATTGTACGCTGATGAAGCTCGGTAAGAATCAAACAAAAGTATGTAAATAACACATGCTCTTGCAAAATCCAAGGACTACCTCTGATTTAGGATGCAACCTTCTAGTCTTTTATCTATTGACACACGCACACGGTTTGGATGATGTCAGCATGCATGACAACAAAGGCAACCCCTCATTAAATTCATACTCTTAACCTTTGTCCCAATGCTTGTACCATGACAGTCTATAAGGGTTGTTTTGTCTCTATCACAATTTCTTCATCTCGAACTAGGCATTCATAGTATCAAGGCAACCATCCATGTCTCTAAACCTTGTCTATCTTCTTTCAAAATTCCAATCAACACAGGCTTAATGGATGGATGGCAAAAGAAGAAGCAGCCTCATGAGGAGATTGACCTTCATTCTAAAGTGCTCATTTGCAATTTTGAGCAAATCATACATGAGTATTAACTATTGAATACACAAGGATGAATATAGAAGAAATAGTTTAATGAGGAGGTTGAACTTTTGAAGCGACAAGTTCAAGAGCATGGAAAAGGCTAATGAAAGAAAATCTTGAATAATAATATAGATGCCTTTTATGGATACACTAAAATCGATATGAAGGACAAATGAAAGAACTTGGAGAAGTATGGCAAATTTTAAGTCCTTCAAAGTGACCACATGTTCATAATTGTGAATTATTCATATAAATATAAATATATATATATATATTATAATAATTTATTGATTGCCCAAATTAATATTATGCAATCATGTCTTCACTAATATATAACAAAATAAATAAATAGTCAAAAAAAAAAAAAAATACTAAAAAATATTACATATTATATGGGATGTAATTCTAGACTCTTGCATGATAGGGCTACAGATGGCTTTGTCAATAGTTGAAAGTTTTTATGTATAGATGAATCAACTATACAAGCTTAGTGTTTAACATGGTTCTTCATTACTTTATACTCAGGACATACTAATACCATCATTACTTCAAAATAATGGAAAATTTAATTCTTAACATTAAAATATCAACCTCACATCTTACAAACCTTTCAATCAACAATATCAAAATAGTCCACATTCTCATCTTATTTTCTGACAATTTGTACATTCCAAGACTCGCAAGCCTAGATCCACTTCTCACGGTATGTCATAGATCATATCAGATTTCATATAAACCACCAACGATTGTCATAGAAAGTACTCAATGAGCAAAATAATATAAATCAGCTCACAAGGAGGTAGATGTAACATAGGGATGCAGACTTATTATTTCCAATTCTATTAATTTTGCCTGCACAACTGCATCTTTAACTTCACCTTACTTGCACTTGGCAAATACATTAGAAGATAAGGCCTATTTTTTTAACTAAAAGATATACAATTTTTGTAGGTCAATTCCAATTTGTAAAATAAGAAGAAGAAGAAAATATATATATACATTATAAGACAATTATTTTTATTTTTAGATTAATCTAATATCTTTTTTCAATTTTTTTCTAAAGCTACCAATCTGCGTCACTCTAGTAAGTCGAACTCCTCTTATGTGAAACCTTGGTTTTACTTCACACCAATAAAAGCACTCTTCACAACTACTCCAAAATTGTCAATCTACATCACTCTGGTGAGACAAACTCTTCCTACGTGAAATCCTGTTCTTACTTTATACCAACGAAGGCACTCTTCACAACCACTCCAAAGCTATCAATCTACATCACTCTGGTGAGACAAACTCCTCCTACGTGACACCCTGTTCTTACCTCATACCAATGAAGGCACACTTCACAACCACTCATATCTATGCAAGCACGAAAATGGCACACCAAAGATCCTCTAAAAGTTGATTCCTCCACCCTCCGCCATAAGTAAGTAAAATAAAAAAAAAAGATGTTCCTTTATGTATTGCACCATGCTTTGTATCTCCATGAACTTAGTTCCACAGCCCTCAGAATCATGGGGCAACCATACATTGGATCCCGAAACATACTATACAGAAAACATAACCACGATAGATCATGTATGCATTGTGTCTAAAGCTTGCAAAGCACATTCAGCTAAATCATTTTTTCCAATTTATATTCAAAAAAGCAATGCATCCACACTTGATATTCTTGGATGCCTTGTCCTAGCCGGTGTCCTTGGGAGTCTTGTTATTGTGGTAGAGAGAATTTGCCTCAAGAAAGCATTGGGCTTCTGGTTGCCACTAATTACTCAATCAAGATCTAAGTATAATAAAACCTCCAAATTTATATAAAATCCTCCTTCATAGGGCTATTACATTCAATACATAAGTCTTATTTCTTCAAAACACTCAAAATACAACAAATATTCTAAAACCCTCATTCTCTCGTAAGAAGGGAATTTTTTCTAAACTTCAATAATCCATAACTTTTTATCCAATTGTCCAAATCTACTCAAAATTTACATAAAGTATCAATTTATTTTTAAAAACTATCACTACAATTTTTAATTGTCAATTCATTACCAATCTTAAGATATCACAAAAATCCTAATAGTAGCTTCAAATCCTTCTTCACAAACACCTGTATACTAAATTCTTTATATCTCACAATCTAAAAGTCTAAATATTAAGAAACTTTAATATATAGCTTTTTAACATAATAATATACTTTTTTAAAAATTTGGAGATAAAAATTTGTCTAGAAATTTAAGATATGACAAATCCCATCACTATCAACAAAATGGCCTACTTACTACCTTGGAATTCAATTTGTTGTCTTTGACTCCCAATATCTCATTCTATAAAAATTCAAACATAGAAATTCTTCTACATTAAATATAGAGCTTAAAATCATCTCCCTAGTTACACCTTCCAATCTCCAAAAGCTCTCATTTAACTCCTCCAATCTTCAAAAGAGTGATAGTAGGTGCTATTTGTACACCTTAACTTCAAGTGCCTACTCCTCCCTCATAAAAACTCCAAATCTCTTGATTTTTACACCAAAATTATAGTACGAAAAACAAGCTTTCAACCCTAGTCTTTGAATTTTGAATGGCCTCCTTGAAGTTGCTGAAACGCTTGTTTTCCTTGTAGGCAGCCTCCTCAAAGCCAATTGGGCATGACCATTGACCAATAGAAATGAAGAACTTCACCCCTTGTCTTCATTCATCTTCACTTTGTCTTCATTCTTTCAAATAGGCCTCTTAGTAGTTTAATTCTTTTTCTTTGGATCCTAATTGCTTCTCAAGGCTTAATATTAAATATTTAGATCCTATATAATTTAAACACCATAACCAAACTAAGTAAAAATCTAAAATAAAGTTTTTTATACCAACTCCTTTTAATTTATTTTATTAATGTTTCTAATACATATTAGAATTTATAAACATATTATATGTTTTAACTAATTTTTACATATTGTAAAGAATTACAATACGACACCATTCTTAAGACATGCGTCCTTTATTAATGTACTAGTGGCATTTCATGCTCCGTCTTTTAAAACATTCAGAACAGACTCCCTCTCTTGCTTAATATATTTTACACAAGGGAGGGGAGGCTCGTGACTATGATGTGTTTTATCAGCTCATACTCTTAACTGAGGTTGTCTTAGCTACTTCCTTCATCTGGCAATCTTACCACATTCAACTATGCTCGACTGTAGACTTATTAGGATTAAGAATGTCCTTTGGAACAAAAATCTTTTCCATGATATCCCTCACTATTAACTCGCATATTTCACCCTCTAGTAAATGCTTCGGCATACTTATTGTCAACTTCTTTTTGAAATGAAGAACCATAAGATCTTCTAAGTATTGCAAATCTTAGCACAAGCTCCATATATGATGTTACTTCAACATTTGTATCTCCAACGTTTAAGAGTTTGAAAAATTAGGATAGATTTACAAGATCTACTACACTACGAAGTTATGCAAGATCATTCAATGTTGCTTCCACCATTAGAATAAGTGATCACCATGGTTGTCATATTGACCTTGGCCTCTTTTGACATTTCAAATTTGGGCTTGCTTGTTCAACATCGGATTTCATTGTCAGAACTTCCAAGGTTATAAAAAAATCTTTTTAATAGAGCAAAAAAAGACAAATTAAGGACAATCAATGCATTTGCACGTGGTGTGGAGGAAGGATCTTTGTTTATCCAAGAGCCTCATGGCATATGGAGGAAAAGGATATTCTTTCATGATAAGGAAAAAAATTGGGGGGAGTGAAAATCAAGTAGTGGTGTCTATGCATTGCATTATATTATATTGCATTCTCAAGGATAGAGGTTTAGGGTACGCTTTGACTTATTAAACGGGGTCCAATAATTGGAATACTTTTTTTCTATGAGGAGAGAATTTGATCAACTTCAAATTTATCACATGAGAAAGTATGATGATTTCAAGGAAGTAACAGAATTGATATTGGAACTGCAACTCATGGATTAGCCCATTTAATCATCAATATGAGTAGGAACATGAAGAAACCTATATATAAATATGGTTGGGGCACGATTGGTCATTAAGAAGTAATGAAACAATAAGCACAAAGCGAGTGCAACATAGATGATGCAATAAGCATAAAGTAGGAAAAAATGGCACTAATGAGATGCTATACATGCTTCCGACCATGATATAAGCACATGAAAGTATTTGGCACGGAAGATGCTGTGGTGTCAAGGGCTTCCAAAGAAACTACTATAGAGAAGAAAAGACAAGGTTGAGGAGAAATTAGAGGAGGAGGAGACACGCAATGCAAAGCAATGCGATATAAGAGGAAAAGGGAGAAAGAGCCCTAATAGAACTGCACGCATACATGTTGTGTATTCATGTAAGCCTTAGAGAGGAGAAAGGGAGAAGAACAATCAAGGATAATGAGCTATGCAGCTACCATGACTCTGTATAGCTCTCTGTTATACTTTGGCCCATGACCTCACTGACACCCTACATCCTAAGCTCTTAATCTTGCAGCTAGTGTTATTATTACTTGAAATATTTTTTTTATGCCTCACCATGTAGGCAACTTAAGAGAAATTTTTGGCAATATTTTTTGGGATGATAGCACATTTGATACTGTATACTAATGTAACTGCAAGGGATTTTGATATTCCAAGTATCGATTGGATCATCTAAATTAAATGGATGTTCTTTCTTTTTTTTTTTCATTAATATTATATTCAAGCTTTCATATTATATCCCTAGAATCATAGTTTATGATATATTGGTATTTGTATGTGTGTTCTGAACTAAAAAATTGATTTAATTTGATATTCTTATATATAATTATGCAAATACTCTTTATAGCAATAAGTTGATTTAATAAATATCCTTCATGTGGATATATTATCATCTATATTTGATAAAAGAAAGTACTATTTTTTGCCTACCTTTATATTGGAGGCATCTTTTTGTGCTCTTATTTGTGTAAAATTATAAAAAGATTATTTGTTTTAATTTTGATTTTAGATTTGATGTTTTAATAATAAAATCCAATATGTGGTGATTTTTCACACAAGATCCAAATGTGTTTGTACATTGTCTGGGTTGAATCACTCCAATGGAAATGGGTCAATTAGATGACTTGCACTTGTGTTTCTTTTGTCAAAGGTTTGGACCTGATAGATGACTTGGTAAATTATATTATATTAGAAACAAGCAATTGAGCATATATTTGAGTTCTCAATTTTGCTTCATATTTTTTTGGTGGTGCATATTCTCTTATATATTGAAGAAGTTGAATCTTATTTCTTAAACTTAGTCATGGCCACATATAATAGACATATTAAGATTTATGAGACCACAAGCACGATTTGGCTTCTTCTTCTTTTTCTATTCTTATGACTAATCTAATCTCAGATGGTGATAAAAATATTGGCTTGATCTTGGTTTCACAAATCTATCGAATTGATTTCACTCACCCATTATTTTTCCTTTACTATCCCCTCCTCCTCTTCAAATTTAGTTGAGAATGCTAAGCCAGTTTATAATAGATTTAGGAAGCAGATGGCAGTTGAGAGAAATATATATAAGACAAATTCTACCTCTCCATCTCTCACTCGTAAACTCCACCAACTTGGATAATAGAGTATTTGTGCAATGAATAGAGATAGAATCCAATCAGAGCCATCCACCATAAGAAGAAAAAAGAGGGTGCTGCCAAAACTAAAAATAACACCTATTTTGCTAAATGAACATCCATTGCCATTGATTGAAGATGGATAGATATATAAATGGATGGATGGATTATTCATCAAAATTTTATATATCATTCATCTTCATTAGAAAAAAATGGTGCCAATTAAGATAGTCAATTCTTCATCTTCGCCTTTGAATTATGCAACATTGCAAAGGATTCAATGGCAAGATATGATTGTACATGCTGTAGTAACCTTGATGTGCTTCATATAAGAATAGAAGACAAGTGTGGATAGTTCACTTGTGGCTATAATTATAGGTTTCAATTATTTTGGATTTTGGTCCTTGTTACGTAGAATTTGAAGAAGCTATACAGAGGTCTTTACAATACAGAGTGTTGTGACTAAGTTTATTTTATTCAATTTAAGTGATGAGACAATTGAGATACTTATGAAGTATATATATATATATATATATATATATATATATATATATATATATATTTTCTAAACAGATAAGCTTGTTTGCCTTTGATTCTTGATTTTTTTGCATCATAGCATTCATATTTTTATTTGGAGAAAGCACTATGTATGATTGCTAACACTTTGATTATTCCAATCATTTTGATCGGTGTATGGATTAATATGCTATTGCAAATTTGATTACTTTGATCATTTTGCTTAGCCGATGTCGTATTGTGGTTTGGCTACCATGTAAAAAAAATTGTACATATATATTTAATATAAAATTTATTATATAATTAAGTAAAAGCTATAATAATAGATTTATTGATTATAGGATGTAGTTAGGTTGCTAGTTTAGAAGAGATCTATTAAAAGGATTATTATTGAGATTTATACAATCTTATTTCTTCTTTTGATAATAATTTTGAAGTTGATTTTATATTGATAGTAACTTTTGTATATCTTAAGTCACCTTTCTTAAACATTGGTGATCCTTAAGATCTTATTTACTTCTTTTATTTGATATTTAGAATACATATTATGTAAATCTTATAACAAAAAAGATTAGAAAGAGATTTTTAGTGTGAAAGGAGATAGTTAGGCCATCTATGCAGATAAATGGAGATGGATGATAGAAGTCTCTATTCCTATTGGCCAAAAATCATGTCCAATGGGCTTCAAGGAGGTTGCTTGAGGGTTTATAAGGGATCAGGGTTTTTTTTTTGAAGGAAGTCGAACATCAAAGGCTAAGGTCAGCAAGTTTGGATTTTTAGATATGATTTTGGTGCAAATCCTATATGATTTGGACTTTTTATGAAAGAGATATAGGGGCTCAAAGTTAGGGTGTTGAAATTGTACCTACTATCACTCTTTTGGACATAACACATGCATATAGAGAGCAACAAAAGATCGGTAAGTAGGATTGGAAAAAAACTTTTTTGGCTACATTTTTTATATATGGCTTTGATAAAATCCAAGTTAGGATAAAGGAGATATTGGGAGTTGAAGTTAGTGCTTGTAAGCTAAGGGCAATAAGTGACCCCGCTTAACTAGTGGTTATACTTTAAGCTATATTTTAGGCAATTTGATAGATTCTTGGCTCAAAAATTTTAAGAGTGTATATGTTTATATTACAAGACTATGTGAAAAAAGCTTTGTAGCATTAAGATTTTGGATTTGTGAGATATAAAGAAAATAGTGCTCAGGTGTCTCTGAGCTAAGTTTTAAGTACCTGCTAGGATTTTTGAGATATTGGACAATCAAAAATGAATTTATAGTTCATTCTTTTTTATGGTGAAATTTAAAAATATTATGTATATTTTAAAGAAAATTTTATAAAAACTAAATAGTAAGATTAAGAATAATTAGACTCTAAAGATCAAGAAGAAATAAGTCCTTGTGATGTCATGTTGTAAATTAAAACATAGTATGAAAAATATAAAAGAATGTATTAAAATAAAAAAATTAAGATTAGAAGAAAGGTTGATAGAAAATTAATAATAAGAAGATATAATGGAATTTTTTTTTGAAAAGTGAAATTTCTTCAAGTTAGTCCAAAGAAAAAGGTTGAGAAAGTGGAAAAGGTTGAGGTCATTTTGACCAAGAGGATAAGAAAGACCAGGAGGGAGATGATAAGGAAGGGTCGTGAGAGAAAAGGAGGAGAGTTTTTTTGGAAGGCATAGGATTTTTTTTGATAGGCAATATATATATTTGTGTATAGAGGAAGATTGGAAAGGATTTTAAGTGCAATTTTTTTGTAGGTTTGTAGTAAAAAAGATAAGAAACTCATAGAAATAATTCTCATATCTTTTGATGAAGTATCAAGGAAGATATGAATCGTCAAAGTTGCAAGTGTTTAAGACTAAGGCAGTAAGGGTTACTAAATTTTGGGCCTTGGTTCCTGGAAACCACTTGGACTTTAGAAGCAAAATTTATTGGGTTTTTGTTTCTTATAGAATTAACTACTTTGTGTCAAAATCTCAAGTTAATATGACCTTTGAGCAAAGAGTTATGAGTGAAATTGTAACCAGTTTGAATGAAAAGAGAAATAGAGTGAAGGTAGGGTTGAGGGTTTGTATGGGCAATACATGTGTGTGGATTTTTTTGGATATAAAGGAAGATAGAAGACAAATTTCATAAATGTTGAAATTTCATAATGTTATGCTCTTTCAAAGTAACAAGGGTCTATCTCCAAATCAGTGAAGTTTGAGGGAGCATATCTTTGTGATCAAAGTAGTATTTTGAGTAAAGTTTATTGGGATTTGTAGATGTATGAGTCTATTAAGTTTTGTAATAAATTGATTGCTATTGGAGTTATATGCGAGGAGTTATGAGGAAAATTGTGGTTGGATCTAGAATTGTTAGAAGACAAAATTAAAGAAGAAGGATAGAACCTATAACTCAAGTTTGGAGAAGACTTTTAGAGCAATATTTAAAGGGTGTATACAACATGAGACAAGCTATAAGCTTACTAAATTTCAGCACTTAGGTCTTCTTTAATGAAGAGCAATGAAGGTGTGAAGCAAAGAGGGTCCAGAATTGAAGGCTGCAAGGAGGGGTAATTTTGACAATATGGTTCTCCCTCACCACAATAGCTATGATCAAAATATTTTTGGGGTTTGCTTTCTTACTTCCTTAAGTATCTTGTATCCAAATTTTGCTTTAATTGATGTGATATCTTAAGATTTATAATCAAAATTAGAGGCAGGTCTCTAAAGTCAGAATATGTTAGGATTGATAAAGTATGTTTTTTATATAAATTCTTCAATTTTATGAACTTTTATGAATCTCATCTTGCACTTGAGAAATTAGAGGCACAAAAGACCCAATGTTTCTTAGGGCCAAGATTCTCACCATGACAGTGGATAAATAAAATTTTGGTGGTTTTTGTAGAAATTTGAATCTTTTTTGTATAGACCTACTTGAACATAAGAGGATTTTTCTATATAAATTTTCTTTTATAATATTATTATATTATTTTTTCTTTCTATTAAAGACAAATCACTCATTAGAATTTAGCCAATAAGTTTCAAATAAACTCTCCACAACTAGGTACCTAATATATTTCCAAATAGAAGTTCATGCCATATGACACCGAAGGATTGGTATACTAGTGCATGATGAATTTTTCCAATCATTTTGGTTGGCCGGAGGATTTGTATGCTATTGCATATTTGATTATTCCGAGATGTGTATAGGTGAGGATTGTGGCAAAGGTCTAGGATTTCTGTTTACTCGAAGTTTTTGGCAAGTGAATGTGATTTTGGTGTCGAGATAATCCTAGGCATTGTGTGATGTTTTTGTCGACAACTATTCTATTTGATGCTTTCAAGAATTTTGTTTGAGTTTTCTTTCCACAACTTGATTTAGAAAAAGAGTCTTGCAATGCCTACTTCCTTGATATATACTCTCTAGCAATTTCAAGTTATGGAGGCAATGGCACCTTCTTATATTAAAGGTAGTCAAATATATGAGATTGTCCAATTCATTTGGCAATGATATCAAGCTTGAGCTCTTATTTATATCAAAGGTAGTAAAAGATGTGAAATTGCCCAATTCCTTTTGCAATGATGTCAACCTTAAGTACCCTCATATATGAAAGATAATCAAAGATGTGAGGATGCCTAATTCATTTGGCAATGATGTCAATCTTAATCACCCTCTTATATCAAAGGTAGTCAAAGATGTAAGGTTGCTTAATTCAATTGGCAATAATATCAACCTTAAGCACCTTCTTATATATAAGGTAGTCAAAGATGTAAGATTATCCAATTCATTTGGCAATGAGGTCAAGCTTAAGCACCCTCTAATATTTAAGGTAGTCAAAGATATGAGATTGCTTAATTCATTTGGAAATGATGTCAACCTTGAGCACCTTCTTATATCTAAGGTAATCAAAGATGTGAGGTTTGTGAGCTGACTTTCATATCTCACATATTTATTGATTTAATTTTTATTAAAAAATTTTAAATTTAAATCAATGTTAATTCAAAAAGATGTAGTTATAAGATATATTATTAGAAATAACTTTATTTAAATATTAGAAGAAATAAATATGGATTTATAAGAATTTTTAAAAAAATTAGTAAGTTAGAATTATTTTTATTAGAAAATATGGATTTTTATCATTGAGAGTTAGAATTGGTAAAGTATGAAAGAATTGTGTGAGTTTTTTATAAAATTAGTTAATAGGTATATAGAAGGCCATAGAGCCAATCTTGTAAAATCTTTTATAAAATTTTGCTAAAAATAATAAAAATAAAAATAAAAAGATAAAAAACTACCAAGCGGGAGTCAAGGAGACCATTGGTAGATAATTTTTGGAATTAGAAATAAGTAGAAAGGGTGAAAATAGGCATGGTAAAAGAAGATCAATCCTTTGTGTAGTAGAAAAGTTGGCCATTTGGATAAAAAGTCAAAAGGGGGCCATTTAGGATTCTTCCTTTGACTTTGGAGGCTTGGCAGCTAGGGCTTGAAGGGGTGGCTTAGGATGGCCACCCCTCCTCTCCCTTCACTCTCTCTCTTTCCTTCTTGCTCTAGAATCTCTCTCTTTGAAGAGGCATGTATAGATGTGTGTGGGTGTTTGTGGGTGTTTTTCCCTCTTTAAGTCTCTTAGAATATAATTGGGAAGGTTTTGTGTGTGTTGGAGTTGAGGTGTGAGACTTCCTCAGTTGTTGTCGGCTAATAGGCCATGTTTTAATGTTAAATATAAGATTCAATAATTTTTCATTATAGATCTCTCTTCTAGTTTTCCATAGCCATTTTTTTTTGTGATTTGGTGGTGTGTATAAGAAGTTATGAATTTTCAAGGGTGAAGAAGATTTTGAGGTATGGATTTAGGTGGCAGCAACTAGATCTGATCTGGCGTCTTGGAGTAAGTTTATATCTTTTGTTCATATAATTTTCCTTGTAGATACTTTTAGTGGCTTTCTAAAGCTGTTTAGAACGTGTGATTTGATTAAGAAATGAGTGAGATATGACTTTTCAAAGATTAGAGCATAGCTGGGTTGCGGTTACTATGTATGTATGCTATTCTGGGACTGTGGGTTGGAGGTAAGGTAGGACAGCTGAGTTGATAATTTTTCCTTATAAAGACTTTAATAAATTTATAAGAATGTCTTGATTGTCAAATTTGGAGAAAAATTGAATGACTTATCAATTTTCAAAGTTTAGTTACAAATTTTGGTGAGTTTGTAAATAGTGGCAGCTGGAGCAAGGCCAATGGAGCGAGGTGAGTCTATTATACAAGTTTGATATTTTTCCTAGTAGTACATTGGATCAACTTTCCAATGGTGTATGGCACGTTCAAATCCAAGTTGAATTGAATTAGTTAGGAATTTTCAAAGTCTAGACACATAATTCTAATTTTTCCTGGAAATAAATTGTAAGTGCGATTGAAGTTGGATGAATGTATTAGTAGATGAATGGATGATGGTCGGTCAGAGGGATGATAGAAGGATGAAAATGATGGATAGATGAAATTAAATATTGGATGAAGGTTTTAGATGAAAAAACTTAAAATGAATGAATGTTATAGGATGAATGAAAATTATTGAATTGGATGAAAAAATGGATGAATAAATATCACAAAACTTTGTGGTCTCATAACTTTTGTAATTCTTAACTGTTTTGTATGAATTTTATGTCTATAAAAAGCTCTTAAGATTTAGTAATGGAATATACATGGTAAAGTCAGAGTTAAAGGGTCTAAGGGTGTTGTTTTAGCCTTTAATGAGGGCTGACCTAGTAATCAAACATTTTGACAATTAATATGAAGTAAAAATCCATTGCTTGGAGTTTAGTGAGATGACTTGTGTGTGATGACTTGTGTGCGATGAATTGCATAAAAAATATAGATATATATATATATATATATATATATATATTTAATAATACAAATAAATATGTAAACATAACTATTAAGAACTACCTTACCTACATATAAGTGAAGTAAATCCACTTGACTATTAAACGCAATTAAGGGTGGGTGAACTTGATTTATAAGGTTCCTAGTTTATTTAGCTATGATGTCAACCTTGAGCACCTTCTTATATGAAAGATAGTCAAAGATGTAAGATTGCCCAATTCATTTGACAATGATATCAACATTGTGCACCCTCTTATATTTAAGGTAGTCAAAGATGTGAGGTTGCCTTGTTCATTAGGCAATGATTTCAACCTTGAGTACCCTCTTATATCAATGGTAGTCAAAGATGTGAGATTGCCTAGTTCATTTGGCAATGATATCAACCTTGAGCACCCTCTTATATCAAAGGTAGTCAAAGATGTGAGGTTGCCTAATTCAATTGGCAATATTGTCAACCTTAAGTACTTTTTTTTTTTAGGTAGTTAAAAATGTGAGATTGCCCAATTTATTTGGCAATGATATTAAGCTTAAGTATCCTCTTATATTTAAGGTAGTAAAAGATGTAAGGTCGCATAGTTCATTTGGCAATGATGTCAATCTTGAGTACCTTCTTATATCAAAGATAGTTAAAGATTTGTGATTTATTTTTCTTTTGGCAATGATGCCAACCTTGAGTACCTTCTTATATGAAAGATAGTCAAAGATGTGAGGTTGCCCAATTCATTTGGCAATGATGTCAGCGTTATCTATCTTTTTATATTTATGGTAGTTAAAGATGTGAGATGGTCTAATTCATTTGGCAATGATGTTAAGCTTAAGTACCCTCTTATATCTAAGATAGTAAAAGATGTGATGTTTTCTAGCTCATTTGGCAATAATGTCAACCTTGAGCACCTTCTTATATTTAAGGTAGTCAAAGATATGAGGTTCTAAGTTCATTTAGCTATGATATCAACCTTGAGTACCTTCTTATATCAAAGGTAGTCAAAGATGTGAGGTTGCCTAATTCAATTGGCAATAATGTCAACCTTAAGCACCCTCTTATATTTAAGGTAGTTAAAGATGTGAGATTGCCCAATTTATTTGGCAATGATATCAAGCTTAAGTACCCTCTTATATTTAAGGTAGTCAAAGATGTGAGGTTGCATAGTTCATTTAGCAATGATGTCAATCTTCAGCACCTTCTTATATCAAAGGTAGTCAAAGATTTGAGATTCCCTTCTTCTTTTGGCAATGATGTCAACCTTGAGTACCTTCTTATATGAAAGGTAGTCAAAGATGTGAGGTTCTCCAATTTATTTGGCTATAAATTCAAGCTTAAGTATCCTCTTATATTAAAAGTAGTCAAAGATGTGAGATTGCACAATTCATTTGGAAATGATGTTAGACTTAAGCACCCTCTTATATCTAAGGTTGTCAAAGATGTGAGGTTTTTCAGCTCATTTGGCAATGATGTCAATCTTGAATACCCTCTTATATTTAAGGTAGTGAAAGATGTGAGGATTTTAATTCATTTGGCTATGATGTCAATCTTGAGCACCTTCTTATATCAAAAGTAATCAAAGATATGAGGTTGTCCGATTCATTTGGCAATAATGTCAACATTGTGTACCCTCTTTTATTTAAGGTAGTCAAAGATGTGAGATTGCCTTGTTCATTTGGCAATGATTTCAATCTTAAGCACCCTCTTATATCAAAGGTAGTCAAAGATGTGAGGTTGCGTAGTTCATTTGGCAATGATGTCAACCTTAAGTACCCTCTTATATCAAAGGTAGTCAAAGATGTGAGGTTGCTTAATTCAATTGGCAATAATGTCAACCTTAAGCACTCTCTTGTATTTAAAGTAGTTAAAGATGTGAGATTGCCCAATTTAATTGGCAATGATGTCAAGCTTAAGTACCCTCTTCTATTTAAGATAGTCAAATATGTGAGGTCACGTAGTGCATTTGGCAATGATGTCAACCTTGAGCACCCTCTTATATCAAAGATAGTTAAAGATGTAAAGTTGTCCAATTCAATTGATAATAATGTCAACCTTATTTATTCTTATATATTTAATATAGTCAAAGATATGAGATTGCTCAATTCATTTGGCAATGATGTCAACCTTAAGCTGTCAAGGACATAAGAATATAGAACAAGGAACTTGAAACTATGATAAGTTTTTGAGAAGAAAATCAAAAAACTTAGATTAAACAGATGAATATACAAACAATATCAAGAAAGTTAAGTTAGAACTCCATGAGATGTATTGTCAAGACTAAAAAACTCTTCAGTCTCAACCCCTATATATACTCTTGTTTAAGATGCTTTCTGAGCGGCTACCATCAAACTAAGAAGCTTCTCAAGCAACTTCTTCCAATTTGGAAGCTTCTTGAGCTCCTTCTACTAACTGGGAAGCCTGGTAAGCTTCTTCTACTAACTAGGAAATTTCTCAATCAAGTTTCACCAACTAGGAAGCTTCTCAATTGACTTTCATTAACTCAAGAAGTTTTTAGAATGTTCTAAAAGATTCCATGAACCTCCAAAGTGTATGTTCCTAATATCACCTCCTTCTCTAGTGATGAAATTCAAGAGGAGCTCAATCTTACTACATACATAAGAAATCAAGAATATGTTGTATTATTGAGGCTATGTATCTTGTTCTTTGCTTTTGGATAATAGATTTTATTGGTCCTCAAAAAAATCACCTATGATCTTGAGCTAATACTTTTGTTGTTGAAATATCCCATCCAAGGATTTGATCTTCATTACGGCCTTCAAAACATCCTCCAAACAAGTTCACAGGATTAAAAAGATTTACCTTTTCAAGTTCAAGCAATATCACTAAAGCTCAAACTTTGGAATCGAGACTTGTATGGTTGGATCTTACTCCTAATGGCTCCAACCAAGGTCATAATTGGCATTGAAATGTATTGTCCTCACTTTATTGCACTGGTTCATTTGAAGGTTGCGTAACAAACAAATTTTCTGAGTCTTTTTCTCTCGATGCGTGAAGATTTGACATATTGACTAATTTGCTTCTATCACTCTATTCTATCTTGGAATAGACAACTACATCCTGATGAAGGCTTTAGTTTAATTCTCCTCCTTTTTATGAGTATTTTTTGAAACCAATCTTCACTAAAAAGTTATCATTGAATACATTTGGATTTGTGGAAATAGAGTCGATGAAATTCCTTTACCTTTTGAGGCATATTGGCGAGATTTGCAGCCGGTTCCCATGTATGTTCATTAATGTTATAGCCTCGCCAATGAACAAGATATTCTAATTTATCCCACTTTCATTGTGAATCAAGTACCTTTTCCACCTTATATTCTTTATGGTCTTCAATTTCAATACTAGGTGGTGATTGTTATATTCATTCTAGAATATACAACTCTTTATAAGGTTCTAAAAGAGAAACATGAAAAATTAGATGTACCTTCATAACGGATGGTAATTCTAAGTAATATGCCACCGGATTCATTTGTTTCTGGATAGAAAATGGTTCCAATCTTTGATAGTCCAACTTATTGCATGATCACTTAGTCTTGATATTTTGTCAAAAAAGCCATATCTTATCTCTAATATAAAAAATTGATAGTTGATTTTTAAATTTATTTATAAATACCTTATAAGTATCTTGAATTATTTGTAACTGAAGCTTCAAGGTTGTTTGGTATTACAAAAACTGCTTTGCAAATCCTTCAGCTGTTGGATTGTTGTTCTTTGGCATATTTCATAGCTTTAAATGATATCTATAATTGGAATAAAATGATATTTATTGGATTGAAGTATGAATAGTATTATTATATACAAACTCTGCCAATGGTAGATACGAGATCCAATTGTCTTGTTGATAGTTAAGACTGCATCATAAATACTGCTCCAAAACTTGATTAACTCATTCTATTTGGCCATCAATTTGAAGATAGAAAGCAAAAGAAAGTTTAATATCCACCTTTAATATTTCAAAAAGACATTTCTAGAACTTATATATGAATTGGAATCCTTGATCGGATATGATATCATTTGATAGGCCATGATATTGATATATATTATAAAAAAAAAGTCTTACTGTTTCTTCACTAGACGTAGTCTTTTTGCAAGGGATAAAATGAGTCATTTTTATAAGTCGATCAATTACTATAAAGATATTATCTAATGAATTAGATGGCGGTAGATCCATGATGAAATCCATTGAAATAGAGGACCATGCCTATCTTAGAATAGGTAAGGATTGCTAGAATCCATAAGGGCGATATTGAGGATTTTTGGACCTTGAACAGGTGTTGTAAGAAAGCACAAAGTCCTTCATTGCCTTCCACATTTGAGGCCACCAAAAATCTCAAAAAATAAATTCTAAGGTCTTATTAAATCCAAAGTGATCCACAATTGAAAAGTCTTGGTGAGATTGAAGAATGTGTAGTTGTATTGGTCCTTCTGGAATATACAAATATTCTTCAATATATAAAAAATCTTCCAAAAATTTGAACTTTTAGCATTTTTTTTTACACAATGTTTCACATCAAGGGCCAAAGCATCATTAATGGTTATAGCATGCACCTCAATGAGGAAATTGGGATCAATAAGCATTGATATAATGGTGGCACCAAGGTGAAATTGCTCTTGTTTCAACAAGATTATATATTGTTGATCAAATATTGCCTCTCCTACCTTTGGTACAAGATATGATCTTTTCAATAGAGCATCAGATAATTTTTGTTGCTTCCCCGAGCAATAGATGATAACAAAATTAAATCAAGATAACAACATGTTCCATCAAGCTTGGCAACAGTTAAGAACCCGAGCTCGCATTATACATTCTAAGTTCTTATGATCTGCATAGACAATCACAGGATATATTGTACTTTTAAAAAAATGATGTCATTCTTTAAAAGAATCCACAATAGTAAAAAGTCCCTTATTGTGGATTTTATAATTGATTTTGACAGCAAAAAACTTTTGAGAATAGAATACAATAGGATGGAATTTATTATCTATATCCATTTATGAAAGCACAGCCTTTAGTGCAAAATTTGAAGCATCAATCTCTAGATAAAATACCTTTATAAAGTCTGGGTGCACTAATATTGAGGCTATAATAAATACCGTCTTAAGATCTTGGAATGCCTTTTGTACTTATAGCCCCTATTCTAACTTATCCTTACATGTCAATCGTATAAGAGGGGCGGCAACTTAAGAGTAATTTATTATGAAGATTCGGTAGAAGTTAGCAAATCCAAAAAAATATTGTACATCTTTCATAGTCTTTAGAATAGTCCATTCCATAACTGCCTCTACCTTCTTGGGATCTATTGTCAAACCTTCAAAAAATACAATGTATCCCAAAAATTCCATCTGACATTGATGAAATATACATTTCTCTAGTTTGGCATACGAACCTATATCTTGCAGCTTTTTTAATACCAATTTAACATACTCTTCATGTTCCTCCAAATATTTTGAGTAGATCAAGATGTCATCAAGATAGATCACTACAAATTTTTTTGAAATATTCTTGAAATATGTCATTTATTAAATGCTGAAAGATAGCGAGTGCATTTATTAGTCCAAAGGACATGACATTATATTCAAAATGTCCATACCTTATCTAAAATATAGTCTTCTATTCATCTCCCTCCTTGATTTGTACTAGATTATATACTCCATGAAGATCTATTTTAATATAGACCTTAGCTTAGCCAAGTTGTTCCAAAAGTCTTAAGATTAACGGTAATAGATAATGATTTTTTACCATTATCTTATTCAATTTTTAATAATCAATGCACATACACAAAGAACCATCTTTCTTTTTCACAAAAAGTATAAGTGTATTTGTTGGAGACTTTGAATGCTTGATGAAATTCTTTACAAGATTTTTATCAATATAATCTTTTAATACTGAGAGTTCATTTTAAGAAAGATTATAGATTGGGCTGAAAGATAATTGCGTTCCTTCTTAAAGATCTATAGCACAATCATATGGTCGATGCTTCAATAATATATCAGCATTTTTCTTTTAAAAAACATCTTGAAATTCATTATATTACTTTAAAATGCTTATCGATAAAGTCACATCTTTTTTAATTGGAGTCGCATAAATAATAAATGGTGTACCTTCTTCAACTAATTTTATGAAAGTCTTTGCTCCAATAAATAAAGATTTATTATTTCACGCCTTTTTATATATTTTTTTTGTAGAAATTTCTATTGAAAATATTATTTTTTGCCACCTCCAATTTATAGATGGATTATATTTTTTCAACCAAGATAACCCGATAATAATAGAATTTGAAGGAGTTTTAATAACGTTGAATACAATTTGGCTTCTATGGTCTTTGAATGACACTTTTATAAATATGGTTTCATGGGTGACACTACCAGAGGATAAAAGTCATCTATCTATTACATCTACATGAATAGGTTTAGATTTTTGTACCAGGAGAATTTTGTGAAGCTTAAAGGATGCCTCATCTACAAAATAAGCTGACACCCTTGAATCTAACAAAGAGGTTGTCTGAAGCTTTTGAAGGCCAAAATACAAAAGGATTATAAAACAATGAGCAAGTTGAGCAGAAAGACAAGAACCTTAATAGTTATGTAATATTGGATTGTCCAGCCGCACGGTTCCTACTGTGGCTGAATATTGTTATTTTTCTAAACAATTGCACTTCTACTTTTGGTAATATGTCGATTTTGTTTCTTCGAGCAATTACCAGCCTTATCGCCTTTTTCACCACAATATAAGCATAGACCTTCTTCTATCCAACATCTCTTTTTTTGTAGACTAAGAGGTTTAAATCATACTACATCAAATTTCATATCTTCTAATTTTCAATAGAAATTCAAAATACTTGTTGATATAATAGGGGAATGTTGGATTGTGTATTGTCTTGTTGAAGCCTATCAACATTGATCTTGTCGACATTGAAATAATCGGTTATCACATTTTACGGCTTGGCTAATCGCTTTATTAAGTGATTATGGATCGAAGAGTGACAATTCTCCATCACGATGTGAAGGATCTGTTAAGGTAGTCAAGGATGTGAGATTGACTAATTCTTCTGCCAATGATGTCAAGCTTTTGCACCCTCTTATATCAAAGGTAGTCAAAGATGTGAGGTTTCTCAATTCATTTGGCAATGATATCAACCTTTAGCACCTTCTTATATTTCAGGTAATCAAAGATGTGAGGTTGCCAAATTCATTTGGCAATGATATCAAGCTTCAATACTTTTTTATATTTAAGGTAGTCAAAGATGTGAGATTGCCCAACTCATCTGGCAATGATATCAAGCTTTAGCACCTTCTTATATCAAAGGTAGTCAAAGATGTGAAGTTGTCCGATTCATTTAGTAATGATGTCAAGCTTAAGCACCCTCTTATAAATAAGGTAGTCAAAGATGTGAGGTTGCCCAATTTAATTGGCAATCTTATCAAGCTTAAGCACCTTCTTATATTTAAGGTAGTCAAAGATGTAAGGTTGCCTAGTTCATTTGAAATTGATGTGAACCTTGAGCACTGTCTTATATGAAAGGTAGTCAAAGATGTGAGGTTGTCCAATTCATTTAGCAATGATATCAAGCTTAAGCACCCTCTTATATTTAAGGTAGTCAAAGATGTGATGTTGCCTTCTTCATTTGGCAATAATGTCAAGCTTAAGCACCCTCTTATATTTAAGGTAGTCAAATATGTGAGGTTGTCTTGTTCATTTGGCAATGATGTCAACCTTAAGCACCCTATTATATCAAAGGTAGTCAAAGATGTGAGATTTCCCAATTTATTCGGCAATAATGTCAAACTTAGGTACCTTCTTATATTTAAGGTAGTCAAAGATGTGAGGTTGCCTTGTTTATTTAGCAATGATGTCAATCTTAAACACCCTATCATGTATCTTTTCATATGAAAAGATAGTTAAAGATATGAGGTTGCCCAATTCACTTAGCAATAATATCAACATTTAGCACCTTCTTATATGAAAGGTAGTCAAGGATGTGAGGTTGCCTTGTTCATTTGAGAATGATGTCAACCTTGAACACCCTCTTATATTTAAGGTAGTCAAAGATGTGAAGTTGCCTAATTCATTTTGCAATGATGTCAAGCTTAAGCACTCTCTTATATTTAAGGTAGTCAAAGATGTGAGGTTGCCTTGTTCATTTTGCAATGATATCAATCTTGAATATCCTCTTATATTTCAGGTAATCAAAGATGTGAGGTTGCCCAATCCATTTGACAATGATGTCAACCTTCAAAATTTTCTTATATTTCAAATAATCAAAAATGTGAGGTTATCCAATTCATTTGGCAATGATATCAAGCTTAAGCACTTACTTATGTTAAAGATAATCAAAGATGTGAGGTTGCCCAATTTATTTGGAAATAATGTTAAGCTTTAGTACTTACTTATATTAAAGGTAATAAAAAATATGAGATTGCCTAATTTATTTGGCAATGATGTTAGGCTAGAGCACCTACTTATATTAAAGGTAAGCAAAGATGTGAAGTTGCTTAATTCATTTGGCAATGATTTCAAGCTTAAACACTCTCATATATCTAAGGTATTTAAAGATGTGAGGTTGCCCAATTCAATTGATAATGATGTCAAGCTTGAGAACCCCCTTATATTTAAGGTAGTCAAAGATATAAGGTTGCTCAATTTATTTGGCAATATTGTCAAGCTTGAGCACTTGCTTATATTTAAAGTAGTCAAAGATGTGAGATTGCTTAATTCATTTGGCATTGATGTCAAGCTTGAATACCTACTTATCTCAAAGGTAGTCAAAGATGTGTGGTTGTCCAATTAATTTGGTAATGATATCAAGGTTGAGCACTCATTTATATTTAAAGTAGTCAAAGATATAAGGTTGCCTAATTCATTTGACAATAATGTCAAGCTTAAGCACTTGCTTATATTAAAGATAATTACAGATATAAGGTTGCTAAATTTATTTGACAATGATGTCAAGCTTGAGCACTTGTTTATATTTAAAATAATCAAAGATGTGAGGTTGTGCAATTTTTTTGGCAATGATGTCAAGTTTGAGCACTTATTTATATTTAAGATAGTCAAAGATGTGAGGTTGTCCAATTCATTTGGTATTGATCTCAAGCTTAAGTACCTGCTTATATTTAAAATAATCAAAGATATGATATTGCCCAATTCATTTAGCAATGATATCAGCCTTAAGCACCTACTTATATTCAAGGTAATCAAAGATATGAGGTTGCCTAATTTACTTGGCAATGATGTCAACTTTGAGAACTTGCTTATATTTCAAATAATCAAGGATGTGAGATTGTTCAATTCTATTGACAATGATTTCACACTTTATCAATTGCTTATATTTAAATTAATCATAGATGTGAGGTTGTCCATTTTATTTGGCAATGATATCAAACTTAAGCACCTACTTATGTTAAAGATAATCAAAGATCTGAGGTTGCCTAATTCATTTTGCAATGATATCAAGCTTAAATACTCTCACATATCCAAGGTATTCAAAGATGTAATATTGTCCAATTTATTTGTCAATAATGTCAACCTTAAGCACTTGCTTGTATTTAAAGTACTTAAAGATGTAAGATTGTCCAATTCATTTGGCATTGATGTAGAGCTTGAACTTCCTTTTATATGGAAGGTAGTCAAAGATATGAGGTTGCCTAATTTATTTGGCAATGATGTCAAACTTAAGTACTTGCTTATATTAAAGGTAATCATAGATGTGAGGTTGAAAAATTTATTTGGCAATGATATCAAGAATGAGCACTTGTTTATATTTAAAATAATCAAAGATGTGAGATAATTGAATTCATTTGGCATTGATCTCAAGCTAGAGCACTTGCTTATATTTAAGATAGTGAAAGATGTGAGGTTGTCCAATTCATTTGGCAATGATGTCAAGCTTGAACACTTGCTTATATTAAAAGCAATCAATGATGTGAGGTTGTCTAATTCATTTGACAATGATGTCAAGCTTAAGGACCTGCTTATATTAAAGGTAACCAAAGATGTCAAGTTGTCCAATTCTATTGGCAATGATGTCATGCTTGAATACTTGCTTATATTTAAATTAGTCATAGATGTGAGGTTGCTTATTTTATTTGGCAATGATACCAAGTTTAAACACCTTCTTATGTTAAAAGTAATCATAGATGTGAGGTTGTCCAATTTATTTGGCAATGATGTAAAGCTTAGGAATCCCCTAATATTTAAGGTAGTCAAAGATGTAAGGTTGCCAATTTTATTTGGCATTGATGTCAACCTTGAGTTCTTGATTGTACTTAAAATAATCAAAGATATGAGGTTGCTTAATTCATTTAGCATTGATCTCAAGCTTGAGCACTTGATTTTATTTAAAGTAATCAAAGACATGAGGTTGCCCAATTTATTTGGTAATGATTTCAAGCTTGAGTACTTGCTTTTATTTAAAATAGTCAAAGATGTGAGGTTGTCACATTCATTTTGTAATAATATCAAGCTTGAGAATCCCCTTATATTTAAGATACTCAAAGATATAAGGTTGCCAAATTCATTTGGCAATGATGTCAATCTTGAGCACTTGCTTATCTTTAAAATAATCAAAGATGTGAGGTTCCAAAATTTATTTGGCAATGATGTCAACCGTGAGAACTTGCTTATATTTCAAATAATCAATAATGAGAGGTTGCTTAATTCAGTTGGCAATAATGCCTGCTTATATTAGAGGTAATCAAAGAAGTAAAGTTACCCAATTTATTTGACAATGATGCCAAATTTAAATATTCTCACATATATAAGGTATTCAAAGAGATAAGATTATCCAATTCATTTGACAATGATGTCAACCTTAAGCACTTTCTAATATTTAAAATAATCAAAGATGTAAGGTTGTCCAATTCATTTGGCAATGATACAAAGCTTGAGCACTTGCTTATATTTAAAGTAGTAAAAGATGTGAAATTGCCCAATTCATTTGGCATTGATGTCAAGCTTGAACACCTACTTATATCAAGGATAGTCAAAGATGTGAGGTTGCCAAATTCATTTGGCAACAATGTCAACCTTGAGCACTTACTTATATTTAAAATAATCAAAGATGTGAGGTTGTCAAATTTTTTTGGCATTGATCTCAAGCTTGAACACTTGCTTATATTTAAGGTAGTCAAAGATATGAGGTTGCCCAATTTATTTGGTAATGATGCCAAGCTTAAGCACTCACTTATATCAATGGTAATCAAAGATATGAGATTGCCCAACTTATTTGGCAATATTATCAAGCTTAAGTACTTATTTATATTAAAGACAATTAAAGATGTAAGATTGTTTAATTCATTTAGCACTATTATCAACCTTGAGTACTTGTTTATATTTAAAACAATCAAAGATGTGAGGTTGCTCAATTCATTTGGCAATAATATCAAGCTTGAGCACCTTCTTATATTCAAGGTAATCAAAGATGTGAGATTATCCAATTCATTTGGCAATGATGTCAACCTTAAGAACTTGCTTATATTTCAAATAATTAAAGATGTGAGGTTGCCCAATTTTATTGGCAATGAAATCATGCTTAAACACTCACTTATTTTTAAGTTAGTCATAGATGTGAGATTAACAAATTCATTTGATATTAATATCAAGCTTAAGTATTTACTTATATTAAAAGTAATCAAAGATGTGAGATTGCCCAATTCATTTGGCAATAATGGTAAGCTTCAAAAATTGCTTATATTAAAGATAATCAAAGATGTGAGGTTGCCCAATTCATTTAATAATGATTTCAAGCTTAAATACTTTCACATATCCAAGATTTTTAAAGATATGAGGTTGTCCAATTTATTTGACAATAATATCAATCTTGAGCACTTGCTAATATATAAGATAATCAAAGATGTAAGGTTGTTCAATTCATTTGGCAATGATGTCAAGCTTAAACACCTACTTATATCAAAGGTAGTCAAAGATATAAGGTTGCCCATTTCGTTTGACAATTATATCAAGCTTGAGAACCCCCTTATATTTAAGATAGTCAAAGATATAAGGTTGTTTAATTCATTTGGCAATGATGTCAAGCTTGAGCACTTGTTAATAATTAAAATAATCAAAGATGTAAGGTTGTCCAATTTATTTAGCATTGATCTCAAACTTGAGCACTTGCTTTTATTTAAGGTAGTCAAAGATATGAAATTATTGATTTTATTTAGCAATGATGTCAAGCTTGAAACCCCCTTATATTTAAGGTAGTGAAGGATGTGAAATTGCCTAATTCATTTGGCAATGATGTCAACCTTCAAAACTTGCTTATATTTCAAATAATTAAAGATGTGGGTTGTCAAATTCATTTGGCAATAATGTCAAGCTTGAGCATCTACTAATATTTAAGGTAGTCAAAGATGTGAGGTTGCCCAATTCATTTGGCAATGATATCAAGCTTAAGCACAAACTTATATCAAAGATAGTCAAAGATGTGAGGTTGCCCATCTCTATTGGCAATGATGTTAACCTTGAGCTCTATTTTAAATCAAATGTAATCAAAGATGTGAGGTTGTCAAATTCATTTGGCAATGATATGAAGCTTGAACACTTGCTTATATCAAAGGTAGTCAAAGATGTGAGGTTGTTCAATTCAATTGGCAATGATGTTAAGCTTAAATACTCACTTATATTTAAGGTAGTTAAAGATAAGAGGATAATTCACTTGCAGCTACAACTTGAGGTTTTAGTTTTATTGGATTTTGATCCTAATTACATAAAATTTGAAGAAGTTATACTGAGGTTGTTACAATGGAGAGTATTGTGATCAAATTTATTTTATTCAATTCAAGTGATGAGACAATTAGGATACTTGTGAAGTATTTTTTTTTGGATTTTTAAACAAGTAAGCTTGTTTGCCTTTGATTCTTGGTTATTTTGCATCACAACATTTGTATTTATATTTGGAAGTAGTATTGTATATGATTGCTAGCCTTGCAAATTCTAAATGGAATTGCTTATTTTGATTGTTCTAAAAGGTACGAGTTCAAAATTTCAAAGATTTATTAATAAAATTTGATTGATAATAATTCTACAACTTGTTATTTATCCGACAAAAGAATTATAGGTTGGATTGATTGGCATCTTATTTATGGGGCAAGCACTAGCATGGTTTGCTCCCTTATTTGAAAAAAAATCACCAATTTTGAATAACTTTGAAGTTTTTATGGAAGTATTTGTAAAAGCATTTGGAAAACATGACAAAACTCATTGGGCAACAATTAAGATCCAAACATTATGTCAAGGGGTAAACTTTGTATCAATCCATATATCTAATTTTAAATAATTATTGTATGATATCAATTGGAACAAAGAAGCTCTAATGAGCCAATTTTATTGGAGATTAAAAGATGATGTGAAGGATTTGTTATTGTTGCTTTCAGATCCACAATTGCTCAATGAAGCCATTAGCAAAGCCATAAAATGTGATAACCAATTATTTCAATGTCGACAAGATTAATGTTCATGGGCTTTAATAAGACAATATGCAATCCGACATATTCCTGTTATATCAACAATATTTTGAATTCACACTCAGAAGTAGAAAATATGCAACTTGATGTAGTATAATTTAAACTTCTTAGACCACAAGAAAAGAAGCGTTGGATGGAAGAAGGTCTATGCTTGTATTGTGGCAAGAAAGGCTACAATATTAATAATTGCTTGAAAAAATAAAATCGACACATTATCAAAATGAGGAGTGCAATTATTCAGGAAAATGACGATGTTTAGCCATAGTAGGGACCTTGCAGCTGGACAATTCAATATTATAAAACTATTTAGGTTCTTCTCTTTTTGCTCAATCTACTCATTATTTTATAATTTTTTTGTATTTTGGCCCTCAGAGGCTTTAAACAATCGCTTTATTAGATTTGGAGGCATTTGCTTCTTTCATAGATGAGACATTCACTAAACTTTGCAAAATTCTTCTAGTATAGAAATTCAAACCTATTCATGTAGAAGTAATAGATGGACAATCCTTATCTTTTGGTAGTATCACCCATGAAATTATGCCTATAGAAGTGTTGTTCAAAGATCATATAAGCCAAATTATATTCAATGTTATCATACTGTAATTGCTTAGAATATGTAAAATCTAGTTAAAATATGTAATTTGTTCATAGATTCTAATATGTATTAGAATAATTAGAAAAATAAATTAAAAAGAATTTGTATAAAAAACTTTATTTTAGATTTTTATTTAATTTGGTTATGATATTTAAATTAAATAAGATCTAAATATTTAATATAAAGCCTTGAGAGGCAATTGAGGTCCAAAGAAGAAGAATTAAACTATTAAGAGGCCTATTTGGAAGGATGAAGGTTTAGGGTTTTATGAAAGAAGAGTAGGTACTTAAAATTAAGGTGTACAAATAGTACCTATTGTCACTCTTTTGAGGATTGGAGGAGTTTTACAAGAGTTTTTGGAGATCATGAGGTGTGGCTAGAGAGGTGGTTTTAAAATCTACATTTAATGAGGAAGAATCACCACAATTAGACTTCTAAAAAAAAATATTGGGAGTCAAAGATAGCAGATTGTATTCCAAGGTAATAAGTAGGCCAATTTGTTGATAATAATGGGATTTTCCATATCTTGAGTTTTTAGATGAATTTTTATCTCAAACTTTTTAAAAAGGTGTATTATTATGTTAAAAAGCTATATATCAAAGTTTCATAGTATTTAGACTTTTAGATGATAAGATATGAAGAATTTAGTACATAGGTGTTTGTAAATAAGGATTTAAAGCTACTAATAGGATTTTAGTGATATCTTAAGATCGGTAATGAATCAACAATTGAAATTTGTAGTAATAGTTGTTAAGAATAAATTAATACTTGATAAAATTTTTGAATAGATTCAGACAATTGGATTAAAAATTATGGATTGTTGAAATTTAGAAAAAATTCCCTTCCTATGAAGGAATGAGAGTTTTAGAATATTTGTTATACTTTGAGTGTTTTGAAGGAAAAAAAGACTTATATATTAGATGTAATAGCCCTATGAAAAAATATTTTATATAAATTTGAGGGTTTTATTATACTTAGATCTTGGTTGAATAATTAGTAGCAGCCAAAAGTCCAATGCTTTCTTGAGGCAAATTCTCTCTACTACAACAACGTTATTAGGACTCCTTCAAATCCTATTATTCTTGCGCTGTCTTGGTTGGAAAAGCATAATCCATCTATAGATTGGAAATCACAAAGAATAATATTTTTGATAGAGATCCCTACAAAAAAAATTTGTAAAAAGCCACGAATTGATAAATCTTTATTTGTCAATTGGAGTAAGGATTTTCATAAGATCGGCAAAAGAAGGTACACCATTTATTATATATACAACTCCAATTAAAGAAGATATGACTTCATTGACAAATATTTCAAAGTTGTATAATAAATTTTAAGATATTTTTTAGAAAAAAAATAATAATATATTATTAGAGCACTGACCATATGATTGTATTATAGATCTTCAAATAAGAATACAACCACCTTTTAGTTTAATTTATAATCTTTTTCAAAATGAGCTTTCGATATTGAAAGATTATATTGATGAAAATCTTACAAAAAACTTTTATAGGCATTTAAAGTCTCTAGCAAGTACACCTATATTTTTTGTGAAGAAGAAGGATGGTTCCTTACATATGTACGTTGATTATGGAGGAATGAATAAAATAGCAATAAAAAGTTGTTATCCACTATTGTTAATTTCAAGACTCTTGTAACAACTCCGTCAAACTAAGATCTATACTAAGATAGATCTTCGTAGAACATATAACTTGGTATGGATCAACAAGGGAGATGAATGAAAGACCACATTTTGGACAAGGTATGGACATTTTGAATATAATGTCATGTCCTTTGGACTAACAAATGTACCTACTATCTTTCAATATTTAATGAATGACATCTTTCAAGAGTATTTTGACAAATTTGTGGTGATTTATCTTTATGACATCTTGATTTACTTGAAAAATCTAATGGAACACAAGGGGAATGTCAACTTGATATTACAAAAGCTGCAAAATATAGATTTATATGCCAAACCAGAAAAATGTATATTTCATCAATGTAAGATGGAATTTTTAGGATACATCATATCTAGTAAAGATTTGATGATGGATTCTAAGAAGGTAGAGGCGGTTATACAATGGGCCATTCCAAAGACTGTGAGAGATGTACAATGTTTTCTTGGATTTGTTAACTTCTATTAGATCTTCATCAAAAATTACTCTTAAGTTGCCACCTCTCTTACTTGATTGATATGTAAAGATAAGTTAAAATAGAGGCCTCAAGTGGAGTAGGCATTCTAAGACCTCAGGACAACATTTACTATAGCCTCAATATTGGTGCATCTAAATTTTATAAAAGTATTCTATATGGAAACTATTGCTTCAAATTTTGCACTAAAGGTCGTACTTTCACAAATGGATATAAACGACAAATTCCATCTTGTTACATTTTATTTTCAAAGTTTTTTGCTGTTGAAATTAATTATGAAATCCACAATAAAGAGCTTTTTACTATTGTGGATTCTTTTCAAGAATGGTGTCACTTTTTTAAAGGAGCAATGTATCCTATGATTGTATATATAGATTACAAGAACTTAGAATACTTTATGTCAGCTTGGATTCTTAATTGCCGCTAAGCTCAATGGAATATGTTCCTATCTCGATTTAAATTTATTATCACTTATTACCCTGAGAAGCAACAAAGATTATTTGATGTTCTATTAAGGAGATCATATCTTTTATCAAGGATAGGAGAGGCAGCGTATAATCAATAATATATAATTTTATTGAAATCAGAGCAATTTTGCCTTTGTGCGACCATTACATTGATGCCTATTGATTCTTATTTTCTCAATGAGGTGCCTATTGCAACCACTAATGATACTTTGATTCTTGGTGTCAAGTGTCGCTTGAGGCAAAATGCTGATAAGTTCAAATTTGAAGAAGACCTTCTATAGTTTGAAGAATGTTTGTATATCCTAGAAAGACCAACATGATTGTGCATTCTTCAATCTCATCATGACTTTTCAACTGCCGATTATTTTAGATTTAACAAGATCTTGGAACTTATTTCTTGAGATTTTTGGTGGCTTTAAATGTGGAAGGCAGTGAAGGACTTTGTGCTCTCTTACGACATCTGTTTCAGGTCCAAAAATCCTTGACATCGTCCTTATGGACTCTTGCAATCCTTGCCTATTCTAAGATGGTCATGGTCTTCTATCTCAATAGATTTCATCACAAATCTATTGCTATCCAATTTATTGGATAGTATCTTTGTAGTGGTTGATTAACTTACAAAAATGATTCAGTTCATCCCTTGCAAAAAGATTGTATCTAGTGAAGAATTGACAAGGCTCTTTTTCCACAATATATATATCAATATTATGGCCTACCAAATGATATAATATCCGATCGAGGATCCTAGTTCATATCTAAGTTCTGGAAATATCTTTTTGAAATATTGAAGGTGGATATTAAATTTTCTTTGGCTTTTTATCCTCAAACTAACCGCCAAACAAAATAAATTAATCAAGTTTTGAAATAGTATTTATAATGTAGCATTAATTATCAATAAAATGATTGAATCTTGTATCTATTATTAATAGAATTTATATATAATAATATTGTTCATGCTTCAATTCAGCAAACATTCTTTTACTCCAACTATGGATATCATTTGAAGCTTGATATGTAGAATATATCAAAGAATAATAATCCAATGGCTAAAGGATTTATAGAGTAGCTATCGCAATACCAATTAACCTTGAAGCTTCACTTACAAGTAGCTCAAGATGCTTATAAGGCATCTGCAAATAAATTTAGGAATCAAGCGCCTGCTTTTCATATTGGAGATAAAATATGGCTTCTTTGACAGAATATGAAGATTAAGCAGCCATGCAATAAGTTAGACTATTAAAGGTTGGAATTATTGTCTATCCAAAAGCAAATCAATCCACTGGCATATTCTTTAGAATTACCATTTGCTATGAAGGTACATACAATTTTTCATATCTTTCTTTTAGAACCTTATAGAGAGTCGCATATTCTGAGAAGAATACAACAATCGCCACTTAGTATCAAAATTAAAGATCATAAAGAATATGAGGTTGAAAAGGTATTTGATTCATCACAAAGATGGGACAAATTAGAATATCTTATTCACTAGTGGGGCTATAACATTAATATGCATATATGGGAGCCGGCTACAAATCTTGCCAATGTACCTTTAAAGATATAGGAATTTCATCGACTCTATTTTTACAAATATAAATATATTTGATGATAATTTTTTAGTGAAGATTGGATTCAAGGAATATTTATAAAGAGGAAGAGAGTTAAATTAAAGCCTTCATCAGTATATAGTCATTTGTTCTAAGGTAGAATAGAAAAATAGAAGCAAATTAATTACCATATAAAATCTTCAAGCATTGAGAGAACAAGACTCAAAAGATTCGTTTGCCACGCAAGCTTCAAACAAATCAGTGCAATTTTCATAGCCTTCAATTGAACAAAGTATGTGTCACGGATGCAAAATATAGACTAGAAGTCTAAACAAGAAATTCAAGAAGAACTAGCAAGAATTAGATTAATCAGATGAGTACAAGAAACAACACTAGAGAGGTGAGCTAGAGCTCTAAGAGATATATTGTCGAGACTGAAGAACTCTTCAGCCTCAACTCCAATATATACTCCTACCAAGGAAGGTTTTCAAACAACTTCTATCAATTAAGGAGCTTCTCAAGAAACTTCTACCAACTAGAAAGCTTCTCAAGCAACTTCCATCAATTAGAAAGCTTCTCAAGTAACTTCTACTAACTAAGAAGCTTTTCAAGCAACTTCTATCTACTTGAAAGATGTTAGAAGGTTTTGGAAGATTCTAGAGAGTTCTAAAAATCTTCTAGAATATTCTAGAAGTTTCTGACAAGTATGTCCTTGACATCACCTCCTCTTCTAGCTTCGAGGTCTCCAAAAAGCCATTTGAGATGTATACTCACAAACATAGACAATCAAAGATTTGGCACATAGTCTCTATAATATACTCCAGTTGTCATTCACAAGGTAGATGATTCATGGATCCTTGTAGCCACCAATAATGACGAATACCTTCTACTTGAGACCATGCCTGAACTTCTCTGTCTTCATTGTGGAAGCGACCTGAAAATATCATTTTGCCACTACCTTCATGAGTTGGTTCAGCTTCAAAGACAATCACAAGTGACCTGCTACTTGGTATTCTTTGATGTCTTCTTGGTTCTTCTAATTCTTCATCTCGAGGTCGACGCCATGAGCTACTCGATTGAGATTGCATCACTACTACAGTATCCTCATTCCTACTAGCTATATCTAAATACACCTTGAGATTAATTATCTTGATACTACAAGAAAGCAAAATGCAACAAGTTATATTTTGATAAGACTTGGATCCTGCTTATACATTCTTTCAGAGAAGGCTTTATCTTCATGTTTTGTCAATGGCCAACTTTTGATTTATCAAGATATCGTCGATGAAATTTCTGTACCTTTTGTAACACATTTATTACATTTTCTGCTAACTCCTAAGTCTGCTGTCGTGTTATGATTTGGCTACTATATAAAAAAATTGTACATGTATATTTAATTTATAATTCATTATATAGTTAAGTGAAAGCTATAATAGTGGATTTTATTGGTTATAAGATGTGATTAGGTTACTAATTTGAAAGGTCCTATTAAGAGGATTATTATTAAGATTTATACAATCTTATTTCTTCTTTTGATAGTAATTTTAAGATTGATTTTATATTGATAGTAACTTTTATATATCTTAAGTTATCTTTGTTAGACATTAATGGCCCTTAAAATCTTAATTTATTTCTTTTATTTGGTACTTAAAGCACAAAGTATATAAATCTTATAAGAAGAAGGGTTAGAAAAGGATTTATAGTATAAAAAGGGTAGTTTGGCCATCCATGTGGATGAATAGAAGTGGATGATAGAAATCTCTATTCTAATTGGCCAAAAATCATATCCAATGTGCTTCAAAGAGGCTGCCCGAGGGTTTATTAGGAGTTAGGGTTTGTTTTTTGAGAGGAGTTGAACATTAGAAGCTAGGGTCATAAGGTTTAGGTTTTTGGATCTGATTTAGGTGCAAATTTTGTGTGATTTGCACTTTTTATGAAGAAGTTATAGGCGCTCAAAATAAAGGTGTTGATTTTTGAGCTACTATCACTCTTTTGGATATAACTCGCGCATACAAAGAGCAATCAAAGATTGGCGACTGAGATTAAAGAGAGCACTTTCACGGCTATACTTTTCATGTGCATCTTGATGAAATTGAGGCTAGAATAAAGGAAATATTGGGAGTTGAAGTCAGTACTTACAAACTTAAGGGCAGTAAGTGACCCGCTTACATAGTGGTTACATTTTGATCTATATCTTATGCAATTTGAAAGATTTTTGGCTCAAAATTTTCAAGAATGTATATGTTTATGTTATAAGACTATATTTTTAAGAATATATATGTTTATGTACAAATATTTTATAGCATTAGAATTTTGGATTTGTGAGATATAAGGAAAATAGTGCTCGGGTGTCTCTGAGCTAAATTTCAAGCACCTACTACAATTTTTGAGATATTGGACAATCAAAAATGAATTTATGGTTGATTTTTTCTTGTGGTGAAACTTAAGAGATTCATCTATACTTTGAAGTAAATTTTATAAAAATTGAATAATTGAATCAAGAGTTATTGAACTCTAAAGTTTAGTAAGAAATAAGTCTTTGTGGGTGAACAAAGTTTTGAAGGATTTTTGTGAAAATTTGAACCCTTTTTGTACAAACTTACTTGAATACAAGAAGATTTATATATATATAACTTCTCTTTTATAAAATTTTTGTATTATTTGTCTTTTTTATTGAGGACAAACTATATGTTGGATTTTGCCATCAAGTTTCAAATAAATTCTTCACAACTAGGTACCGAGTGTATTCCTAGATAGAAGTTCACGCCATACAACACCGCTTCTTTACATCATAGCCACGCTAATGAATTAAATATTCTAACTTTTTCTATCTCTGTCGCGAATCAAGAACTTGTTCCACCTCATATTCCATGTAGTCCTTAATTTCAACACAAGGTGGTAGTGGCTGTATCCGTCTTAATAAAGTTGATTCGTTATAAGCTTCTAGAAGAGAAATATGAAAGACTGGATGTACCTTCATGAATGCAGGTAATTTCAACCGATAAGCCACTGGATTGATTTTCTCTTGAATACAAAATAGTCCCAACCTCCTATAATCCAACTTATTGCAAGATCGAGTGGTCTTGATGTTTTGTTGCAAGAGCCAAACTTTATCTCCAATTTGAAAAGCAAGAGAAACTTTCAAAATTTGTCTGCAAAAGCTTTGTACGAGTCCTGAGCTACTTGTAATTGAAGCTTCAAGGTGGTCTGGATCTCCCTTAAATGCTTTACAAGATCTTCAGCTGCTCGAATTTCATCTTTGGATTTATCTAACAAATGAAGTTTTAGATGATATCCATAATTTGCAAAAAAAAGTGTTTGTTGGGTTGAGGCATGGACCAAATTGTTATATGCAAACTCCACCAATGGTAGATATGTAGTCCAATCATCTTGTTGATAGTTGATCGCACATTGTAGATATTGCTCTAAGACTTGGTTGACTCGCTCTGTTTAACTATCAATTTGAGGATGGAAGACAGAAGAGATTTTGATATCTATTTTTAGTATGTTAAAAAGCGACCTCCAAAACTTTGATATAAATTGAGGCCCTCAATCCGAAATAATATCATATGATAAACCATGATACCGATATATATTGTTAAAAAATAATCTTGTTGTTTTTTCACCAAAAGTTGTCTTTCTGCATGGAATAAAATATGCCATCTTTGTAAACCGATCTACCACCACGTAGATAGCATCAAATGTTGCAGAAGGTGGCAAATCTGTGATGAAGTCCATAGATACTGAAGACCATGGTCGCTTTGAAATTGGCAGAGGTTGTAAAAGTCCGTAAGGGTGATGTCAAGGATTCTTTGATCTTCAACAAAGGTCACATGATAGCACAAATTTCTTTACTACCTTCTACATTTGAAGCCACCAAAAGTCTTAAGAAATAAGCTCCATTGTTTTGTTGAATCCGAAGTGACCTGCGACCGGAAAGTCATGTTGAGATTGAAAAATACAAAGTCGAATTGGTCATTCCAAAATATATAGTCAATCTTCAAAATATAATAATCCATCTTCAATCTTGAACTTATCTTTATCAAAGTGCTACTTCACATCCAAGATTAATGACTTTACAAGTGATGCTCCACGGATTTGTTTTAAAAAATCAGCATCAATTTGTTGAAGCAAAGTTATATGTTGCGGATCAAATGCTGCATCTCCAACCTTGGGTGCTAGATATGATTTCCTCGATAACGCATCCGATAATCCTTGCTGTATTTTTGGCTAATACGTGATGATGAAGTCAAATCAAGATAATGACATATTCCACCAAACTTGACAACGATTCAAAACTTGAGCTGTTATGAAATACTTCAAATTCTTATGATTTGTATATACAGTAACCAAATGTGCAGCACCCTCTAATAAATGATGCCACTCTTAGAAAGAATCAACTATCATAAGCAATTCCTTATTGTAAATTTTATAATTAATTTCTACTGCCAAAAACTTCCTTGAATAGAATGCAACCGGGTAAAATTTATTATCCTTCTCCATCTATGATAATACAGCTCCTAGCACAAAGTTAGAAGCATCTGTTTTCAAATAGAAGGCCTTTGTAAAGTCGAGATGTACCAAGATAGGAACTGTCATAAATGCCGACTTTAACTCTTGAAAAGCCTCTTGTGCTTGAGTACTCCACTCAAGTTTGTCTTTTGATGTCAATCGTGTTAATGGGGCTATAATTTGTAAATAGTTCTTGATGAAATGCGATAGAAGTTGGCAAACTGAAAAAAACATTGCACGTTCCACATCGTCTTTGCTATTGTTCAATCCATTAGTGCTTGAACCTTCTTCTGATTCATCAATAATCCTTCATCCAAAATAATATAACCAAGAAATTCTACCTTGGGTTGATAGAATATGCATTTCTCTAACTTGGTGTACAATCTCGCATCTTGAAGTTTTTGTAACACCAATTTTACATGACCATTATATTCTTTAACATTCTTGGAATAGATCAAAATGTCATCGAGATAACAAACAATAAATTTGTCCAAATATTCTTGAAAAACATCATTCATCAAATGTTGAAATATAGTTGGTACATTGGTCAATCTGAAAGATATGATATTATATTCAAAATGTCTATACCTCGTCTGAAACGTTGTCTTCCATTCATCTCCCACCTTTACTCATACAAGATTGTAAGCTCCACAAAGATCTATCTTGGTGTATATTTTGGCTTCACTAAGTTGTTCTAAGAGTCCGGATATTAGTAGTAATGGATATTGATTCTTCACAGTGATCTTGTTCAAGCTTTGATAATCCACGTACATTTGTAATGAATCATCTTTCTTCTTCACAAAGAGGATAGGTGTACGTATTAGAGATTTTGAATGCTGAATGAAGTTCTTTGCAAGATTCTCTTCAATGTAATCCTTCATTGCTGAGAGCTTGTCTTGTGATAAATTATAAATTGGGCCAAATGGTGGTTGTGCTCTCTCTTGAAGATCTATAGCACAATCGTACGATTGATGCTTTGGTAGCATATCAACATTTTTTTTCTCAAAGACATCCTTAAATTCTTTATACTGCTCCGGAATAACCAAAGTCGGAGTTGCATCTTCTCGAGCTGGCCTTGCAAAGATGACAAGAGGTGTATTATATTTGGCTTCCTTCATGAAGGCCCTCATGCCTATAAATAAGGGTTTATTTTTAGATATTATCTTGGCAAGTTCCACTATTAAGGATTTTGTTGAAAATATCACTTTTTGCAATCTCCAATCTATCAATGGATTATATTTATCAAGCCAAGATAGTTCCAAAATAATTGGACATGAAGGGATCTTTATAATATTAAATACAATACTACTTTCATGATTTTCAAGACGTACCTTCAATAGTTTAGTTTCATGAGTAACATCGCCAGAAGACAAAGGTCAGCCATTTATGACTTCTATATGGACAGGCTTTGGTTTCTTCACAAGAGGAAATTTGTGAAGCTTGGCAAATTCTTCATCTAAAAAGTAAGTAGATGCTCCCGAGTCTAATAGAGCATCGGTTTGCAATTTTTGAATACCAAGAAATAAAGATATTATAAAATAATAAGAAGATTGAGTTGAGAAAAATGGACCTTGATTAATTTGGAGTGTTGAAATGTCCAGCCACAGGATCCCTATTGTGGCTGGGCGTCCTTGTTTTCCTACACACTTGTGTTCTTCAGTCTTGTTGTTCGAGGCGTCTGTTTTTTAGGACAATTTTTGGCTTTATAGCTTGCCTCTCTACAATATAAGTACAAATTTTTTTCAAATCGTCACTTCTTTTTTTCAGTTGTGAGGGACTTAAAATGTATCATATTGATTTGCATATCTTCTGTTTTGGATTGAGTTTCTACTCTTTTAATAGGATACCATGTAGCTCTGGAATAATCATCTTGACGTCGTTGAAATAGCCAATTGTCTCACTTCACCACTTCATTGATTGTTTCATTGAGTGTTTGAGGGTCGGATAGAGATAGCAATAAATCCTTCATATCATCTCTGAGTCTCCAATAAAATTGACTCACCAATGCTTCTTCTCCCCAATTCATATTACAAGCAAGTTGTTTGAAGTCCGATGCGTAAACAAATATAGAGCGTGATCCTTGATACAGAGAACAAATCTTGGTGGTTGTCCACCAAGTCTTATCATGCTCTCTAAATGCCTCCTCAAATGCTTCTGGAAAGGTCTCAAAATTATTCAAGATAGAAGACCTTTTTTCAAATAAGGAGGCAAACCAAGACAAAGCTTGTCCAGTAAGCAATGTCCCCAGTAATCCAACTTGCAACTCCTCGGTTGAATAGCGTTTTGGTTGCAAGAATGTTACCAATTGAACTTGATTTATAAAACCACAAAATTTTGATCGGGTACCATCAAACTTCTTTGAGAGACTGACTCAAAGCTCTTTGTACTACGGTATAATCAAATTTTTACGTTGACATGTAGATGGCAATACTTCATTAGCTAAAGGTGATTGTACTATAGTTTGAGCCACTTTATAGCTCCAGGGATCTTAGCAAAAAAAATTTCAATTTCAACAGTTCTAATCCCTAGAGCGTTAAGAGCATTGATGATCACATCTAACTTTGAGTCTGAAGATTCTACCATGTTAACGTCTTCTCTATCAGCTATGCTAAGTAAAAAAGAAGGAATCAATATTGGTCTAAGGGAGGATAATCCACAACCCTTAGAACGCTCAAGTATCTCCAAGAAGAGAGGTAGTTCACTTTCTGTTTGAAAGAACTAAGCTCTGATATTGATAGAAGGCCAGTCTCGACAAATTGTCACGGATGCAGAATATAGACTAGAAGTCTAAACAAGAAGTTTAAGAAGAACTGGCAAGAATTAGATTAATCAAATGAGTATAAGAAATAATATGAAAGAAGTGAGCTAGAGCTTCAAGAGATGTGTTGTCGAGACTGAAGAACTCTTTAGCCTTGACTCTAATACAGACTCCTATCTAGGAAGCTTTTCAAGCAACTTCCACCAATTATGGAGCTTCTCAAGCAACTTCTACCAACTAAGAAGCTTCTCAAGCAACTTCTATCTACTTGAAAGATGTTAGAAGGTTTTAGGAGGTTCTAGAGAGTTTTAAGAATCTTTTAGAATATTCTAAAAGATTTTGATAAGTATGTCTTTAATAGTATGGACAATACATTTCAACTCCAAGTACGACCTTGGTTGGAGCCATTAGGAATAAGATTCAACCATGTAAGTTTTAATTCCAATACTTGAGTTTTAGTGATATTACTTGAGTTTGAAAAGGTGAATACATTTAGTCTTGAGATCTTATTTGGAAGATGTTTTGAAGGCCACAATGAAGATCAGATCCTTAGATGGAATATTTCAATAATAGAGGTACTAGCTCAAGGCCATAGGCAATTTTTTTGAGGACCAGTAGAACCTATTGCTCAAGAACGGAGCTATCAAGACTGAAGAATTTTAACTTTTAATTAATAAAGTCATTTGTTCTTGCATTGCTTGCATTTGTTGTGCAAGCTCATTTTAAAATTCTCTTTGACTTTGAAGGACTTTATTTTTGAATTCTTCCTTCTATCTATTTCTATCCTTTAGATATGTAAGTTCTGACAGGCTAGGTGATGGTCTAATCTTTAAGGGTGAGGAATAATGGTTTATTGATTAAAAATGATTATCAATCAATCCATAAAGATTTTTTAAAGTACTTCGAATATTCTAGGCATGGATCAAAATAAAATTAGAAATTCTATGGTCTTCTTTCTTCCACATCTATTCTTGTTATTTGTCAATGTTTTCAATAATTTATATAATTTTTTTAGTATTTTGTAGATTTTTTAGCTGACCTTTTAATATTTTTTTAATTATGCTTTCATTATTAAATCTTTAGATAAAAAAATAGATAAAGATGTCATTTGTGAAAAATATTCCTATAAATTTAGTAATTACCAATTCAAATTACCTAATATATGTGATGATTTCTTCCTCTTTTTCTTGTCTCAAAGAAAAAAGGGCTTTGAAGGCATTACTTTGCCTTACTTTTGGTCTAAATTTCTATATAAATGCCCTCATGAATATGTCTCAATTTTTAAATGTTTGAAGTAGATGGTTTCTATACCATTTGTAGGCTCCATCCTTCAATATATTTGAAGACCATACTAGGTAATATCTTGGATTGGTAATTAATCACATTATAAGAAGCTCTATAAATCTTTCTAAGTATGTAGATGGATCATCATCTCTAGTCCCTTTAAAGATTTGAAAATTGTGAGGCATAAGAGCTACTTACAATTCCTTTGGAATTATAATAGACAAATCTCTTGGTTAGATCAAGGAATTTATAGATATAGGATTTGAAGAGGCTTCCTTTTCACAATCCATTGAAAGATAATTAGATCTTAACTCTTTTTTTTTTTGATTTACTTCTATAATAGAATTAAGAGATTTTTAAGTCTAATTTTTTTTTTCTTAATACTTGATTAGGATTTAATTTTAATAGATTTATTACAAATACATCTTATGATGTTGTAGATATATTTTGTTTATCCAATCATTGGACCTCAATTTTCAAAATTTTAGAATGGATTTTTTAATAAATTTTTCCAGATTTTTTATAAGTGGAATTAGTTTAGATTGTTTAGATCTAGTAGAACAATGTATCTAGCACAACTATTGATATAAAATTCATCAAATTCATAATTTTAATATACCAATCTCTACAAAATTAATTAAAATATTTTGACCATCCACTTACAACTCACTTAAGATACCTTTGAAGAAGAAAGAGAAACAAAATAGAAGCAATTAAAAAAAAAATGCTTACTTGAATATCATTTCAAGTAATATTTTTTCTAATTTTAATTAATATATGGTATAACCTTGTGTAGGAGTGACCCTAACCAAACATAATATTAAAAAAAAAAAAATTGTACTAGGACAACAGAGAGCGCAAGTTTTTTTTTTTTTTTTTTATATTTCTTTGTACAAAAGTTATTTAAAGAATTATCTACTACAACAATTAACAACAAAGGTCATACTACTAAAAAGATTTTTTGTAATTGATTCAAACCAATTTGAAGAAGAACTCACCTTATTGCATCTTCAGCCAATTTGGCACTTGTTAATGAAGGCCTATAAATATATAATATTTTTCTAATCAATTTGAGCTAAGGCTTAGGATTCAAATAAGGGTTAGGATTTAAAACTAAAGGATTAAAGCTTCTATCTTCTCTCTTATATTTATATCTACAAGAGAGATTGGAGACTTACTTCTCTCATGTCTTCTTCTAAGATTCTATCTTCCAATTCCTAGCTCCTATTCCTTGCTTCAAAGAATATCCATTAAATTGGAAGGAATTGAAATAAAGTAAGAAAGCTAAGAAACTTACTTGGATTTTAGTTCTTCAAGTGCTATTTCTTTTTTTTTCTATTTTTTACTCTTCACTCCATAATCTATGTTAATTTTAATAAATAAAAAATTTAACAAAATTACTTGAAGGATGACTTACCTTACAAGTATGGAATCTTAAATAATTGGTTTTTTTATTTTTTATTTTTTTTAATCTTCTTCTTACTTTGTTAATAAATTAAATTTTCTAATCTATTATTGGAGAATATTTTTCTATCCTATATCTATAAAGAAAAAAGATATAGTAGGTAGAGAGGGTGATTAAATCCTTCTACTATTAGAAAAAGGCTATCTACAAGAATATTTACAAGGATAAGATAAATGATTGCTTATTTAAATAAACAATCCCTTATTTCATGTGAAAAGGTGAGATAGGAGGGGTGAAAAGGGTGATCAATTTTTTCAACCACTAAAAAATAACCTTCTATTAAAAAATTACCAAGAAAGTATTGAAACCTTGATAACAAGCTCTACTTCTTATGTTTTGGAAGTGACAACCAACCTCAATACATAAAACTTATCATGCATATAAAATAGAAAATAATATTAATGAATAAAAATAGGAGTATAAATTAAATTAAAAAATAAAGATAAAAAAATAAAAAGATAAATAAAAGTCAAAAAATAAATAAATAAATTTAAAATTTAAAATTTAAAATATTAATTAAGTTTAGTTTTTATTAATTAATTAATTATATTAATTTTTTATTTTTATTTTTATTTCTAAATTTATCTTTAATTTTTTATTATTATTATTAATTTAATTTTAATATTCTTTTTTATCTTTTTTTTTAATTTTTTATTATAATTTTATATAATAGAAAAAATTAAATATAAAATTTAAAATTATAATATCAAATCCAAAAAATGAATGATTGAAGAGATAGAAATCATTAATTTTAATTATATTTTGCTTAAGGCAGTAATCTCTCTCCACTCCAAAAATTGCCACAAATTCAATTTTGATTCAATAGTATTGAATTTTGCACCACTACAAACTTAACCTCAAGATGCTTATATTCAAAAATTTCTACTATTAAATAATCACCAAGCACTAAAAAATATCTTTTCAAACATAGAGTATATAAAACTACTAAGGCAATAAACTTCTTTCTAATCTAAACTTATTACAAATTCAAATCAACTCCAATTTGAATGTGTGATAGCTTTTTAGAAAGCTAAAATTAAGATACACAACCTCAAAAAGTTTCAATTTAAAAGATATAACACGTTGTCATATTATAGTTTGGCTACCATGTAAAAATATTATATATATATATATATATATATATATATATATATATTCAATATATAATTTATTATACAATTAAATAAAAGCCATATTATTAGATTTTATTAGTTATAAAATATGATTAGATTGTTGGTTTAGAAATAATTTGTTAAAAAGGGCTATTATTGAGATTTATATATATATATATTTTTTTTTTGGTAGTGACTTTTGAAATTGATTTTTAAAACATATATTATATAAATTTTATTAAAGAAAGGATTAAATAGGAATTTTTAGTATAAAAAAGAATAGTTATACCATCCATGTAGATGAATGGAAATAGATGATAGAAGCCTCTATTCCTATCAGCCAAAAATCATGCCTAATGGGCTTTAAGGAGACTATCTAAGGGCTTATTAGATATTGGAACTTATAACAAGGTATTTAATATATTTCCAGATAGAAGTTTACGCCACACCACAATGTAAAAACTAGTTGATAAAAATCCAAGAGCAATTAACATTGAACTCAACAATGAAATCCTTAACTATTTTCTAAAGTTAGAATTTGAAATGCTTTATTAATACCAATAAGAAAAAGTTATAGAATACTTATTAATAATAAAGACCCACTTAAATTACTTACTCAACAAAATCAAGCAAGATCAATCACAATAAGCAACTTCACACTTCACACACACCATCAAAAGTACCATCTCCTAATAAATGTATCAAAATGTAAGGATAAATTTCACTCCTCAAACCAAATCATAAGATGGTGTCAATTAAGAATTACTTGTAATTGGTGGCATGGAATAAAAGAATCAAATAGTAAGAAAAAATTAAAAAAACAAAAAACAAATGAATAATACATATAAAAAAAGTAAAATATGTGCAATCAAGCAATTGTATACTACAAAATTAGTTATAGTCTATTCATTGGATTTTCATCCAATAAAAAATAAAAAATAAAAATAAAAGTTATATTTTTAAGTAGATGATTTTTTATCTTTCTAATAATATAAAGATATCTTAGAGAGGCCTTGAGGTCTTAGTCTTATATTCCTACCTATATCCAAGGTGTCACAACCCATATGAGACTCGTATACCTCCCTTCCTATAAGGGCTATAATAGTTGTTGGTTCTTCTGTTTTTTACTAGTAGAATTTTTTTTTTTGTATTTTTGACTTCATCATGGTGTTCAAAAATATCCAACTAATCTAAAAACCTTGAATGGCCTTCAAATCTTGCTCCATTTCTTCATAATAACTCCCAAAGTGATACAACTCAATTTTATCAAAGTCTTAAAATCTTCTCTAAAAATTTCTAAATAAATTCTAAATAAATTCCAAATAAATTTTAAAAAATCCTATAATATTTTTAAATCATTAATTTCTATTTTAAAACTATATATTTTTTTACTTTGGTAATTTTTTATAATAAATAATTTAATTTAAATCCACTAAAAATTTTATTTTCTATATAATTATCTAAAAAGATACGAGATTCTTTCTCATGCTTCTTCTAACTACTAATTAATTATTAATAAGATTTTTATAAGTAATTTATATAGATAAGAAACCAATGTAGATATTGATTTCAATGATTAACTATTAATACCTAATAGTAAGTAAAATTACTAAATCAATTAAGATAATTGCCTTTAAAACTTATTAAGATTCTATTTCTTTGCTATTAATACTAGTATCTTTTATTTAACATCCTCTAAATATATCTTTATCTAATAATTATAATTTTAGCAATTTAAATATATTCTTTTATCTAAAAATAACTAATAAATCAATTTGATGATTCACAGAAGGTATTTTAATTAGATCTTTATAATTTTTGAATATTTATTTATTTTAAAAAAAAATAGAGTATTAGAATTTTTGATTTTGTATTTAATAAATATCCAAAGAAAATTAAAGTGTTGGTCACAAGAGAAGTTGTTAATGAAGCATCCTAAATTTGAATCTAATTGAAAAAAATAGGTTATTCTAATGAATTAGTATTAATATAAGAAAAGACCAACCTTGATACTCAATGGATATGTAGACCTTAGAAGGTTGATACTAAAATCCTCTCATATTGAAGAAGAATCTAAAAATATCATCTTATTATTTATTTTTTAACTTTGATTTTTAATTCTATAATCATTAATTTTTAGATTAGATTTAATTTTCTTTATTTTTTTTATTTATTGCTATAGAACAAAACCTTCTTTAGTTCCTTGAAAGTAATAGCAACTCATTCATTTTTGTTTTGAATAGTTTTTAAAAACTTTTGTAGATAATTCTTCTTTTTATTTAATAGCATTTTAAAAGGTCCAATTTAGATTTTTTTTTCTTTTGCAAGTCGTCCCACATGGTCACCATGTGCAAATCATCAAATTAACTCATTAGTTATTTTAGGACAAAAGAATATATTTAGAGTACTAAAATTATAATTTTTGGATGAAGATATATTTAGAAGATGCTAAATGAAAGAAAATAGTATTAGCAAAAAAGAAATAGAATTCTAGTAAGTCTTAGAGGTAATTATCTTAGTTGATTTAGTATTTTTATTTACTATTAAGTATTAATGGTTAGTTATTAAAATCAATATCTATATTGGCATCTTATCTTCAAATATTACTTGTAAAAATCTCATCAATGATTAATTATTAGTTAGAAGAAGTATAGGAAAGAATCTCATATATTTTTAATTAATTATATAAAAAATAAGATTTTTAGTGGATTTAAATTAATTTTAATATTATAAAAAAATCACCAAAGTAGAAAAATATATCTTTAAAAGGAATTAATAATATAAAAATATTAAAAGATTTTTTAGAACTTATTTAGAATTTATTTAGAATCTTTTAGGAATTTTTAGAAAAGATTTCAAGACTTTGGTAAAATAGAGTTTTACCACCTTGGGAGCCATTATGAAGAAATAGAGCAAGATTTGAAGGCCATATAAGGTTCCTATGCTAATTGGATATTTTTGAACACTATGATAAAGTCAAAAATATAAAAAGATTAATTCTACTAGTAAAAAATAGAAGGACCTACAGCTAATCTAGTCCTTATAGGAAGAGAGGTGGACAAGTTGCATATGGATTGTAGCACCTTGGATGTAGGTAGGAGTATAAGACTAAGGCCTTGAAGTCTCTCTAGAATACCATATACACTATATGTAAGCCTTCGTGAAGCTCGAACTCTTGATCTATAAGCAAGTTATCTTAGAGATAAAAACTACTCACTTAACTTTTCAATTATTCACTTTTTATCTTTAAACTTTCATAACTTACTTATAATAATTTGGATCAATATTTTTTTATGTCATTAGAAAAATAATAAAATTATCTTTTTTAAAATATATTTTTTATTTTTTATTTTTTATTTTTATTAGATATAAATCTAGTGAATAAATTATGATCTAATTTTAGATTATATAATTGTTTGATTTTATTTATTTCACTTTTTTTTTTTTTTTTTTTTTTTGTTCTTGCTATTTGTTTCTTTCACTTTATATCACCAATTACAAGCAACTTTTAATTAAAGCCATCTTATAATTTGGATTGAAAGATAAAATTTATCTTTACAAAAAGAATCAAGAATGAGCCTTTCAAAGAAGTTTGATGGAATTTATTCAAAATTTTGTGGCTTTATAAATCAAATAGAACTCATTACTTTATTCCAACCTCAATAGTATTCCATAAAAGTATGAGATATTGGTTTGATTGGAATCTTGTTCTCAAGCCAAGTTTTATCTTGGTTTGTTCCATTTCTTAAGAAATATTCTTCCATATTGCATAACTTTAAAATATTTTTTGTGGCATTTACAGAAGCATTTGGCAAACATGATAAAAAATATTTTGCAATAACTAAAATTCAAACTCTTTAATATAAAATATATTTTACATCTATTTATGCTTTAAAATTTTAATAATTAGCATGTGATATTAATTAGGATGAAGACATATTAATAAGTCAATTTTATTGGAAATTATAAAATAATGTAAATAATCTAATATTGTCTCTGTCTAATCCTCAAATTTTTAATGAAGCAATTAATCAAGCTATGAGATATAAAAATCAATTATTTTAATGTTGACAAGATAGACTTTCTTTGGATATACCACGGTTGTATACCAATTACTTGGCAACTTCTACATCATCTAGCTCTAATGATTATTTGAAAGTAGAAGATATGAAAATTGATGTAGTTTGTTTTAAATTTTTTTTTAAATAAAAAAAAAAATTATAAAAGAATCAAGGTTTGTACTTATATTATGGAAAGATTGGCCACAAGATTGACAATTGTCTTGAAAAACACCAATGTATCTATTGAATAAAAAGTACAACTATATTAACAAATGCATTGCTAAAAAATAAAGACATCCATTTATAATAGGAACCATATAATTAGATTCTACTACTTCTCAAGACAAAACATGTCTTATATTATCTATCAATTTTTTTTATTACTTTATCATACTAATTTATCTAAGCTTTCAAAAATTCAAAATCCTTGCTTTATTAGATTCAAGAACATTTGTTAGTTTTATTGACTATGAATTTTTAAGAAATCATAAAATTATTATGATTAAAATTTTTAATTTATTTATATAAAAATTATAAATAATTGGCCTTTATTATCTAAAGATGTTATTCATAAAATAATTTCATTAAAAGAGTATATTGACAATAATCTAGCAAAGAACTTTATACAACATTCAAAGTCTTATATTGGTATTTCAATACTTTTTATCAAGAAGAAAGACAAATTGTTACAAATATATATTAGCTATTGTGGCCTTAACAAGAAAATAATAAAGAATTACTATCTATTATCATTATATTTGGACTTCTTAATTAATTAATGAAGACTAATAAAGATTTATACAAAAATAGATCTTTAAAGAACCTACAATTTGGTATGCATTAAAAATAAAAAAAACTAATAGAAGATTACATTTTAAACAAGGTATGGATATTTTAAATACAATGTCATGCCATTTGGACTCACAAATGCTCTAATAATCTTCTAATATTTGATAAATGATATATTCTATGAATTCTTTAATAATTTTATTATTTGTTATTTGGACAATATTTTGATTTATTCAAGAATATCAAAAGAGCATAAATAAAATGTTTGCCTTATTTTACAAAAACTTTTAGATATTGGATTAAATGCCAAGTTAAAAAAATATATATTTCACAAATCATAAGTAGGATTTTTTTATTATATTATTTCCAAAAAATGATTATTAATAGATCTAAAGAAAATTAAGGCCATTAGTAATTTTAAAATTTTAAAATTGGTATATGATGCTTAATATTTCTTTAGATTTATAAACTTCTACAAGATTCTTATCAAGAATTATTTTCAAACAAAAGCTTCACTTATATGGCTAATGTATAAAGATAAATTCAAATGGATTTTAAAAACAAAAAAAACTTTTCAAAACTTAAAAACAATCTTTACTATAGCATCTATCTTGATTCATTTAGATTTTATCAAATCATTTTTCATGGAAATTGATGCTTCAAATTTTGCTTTAGAAGTAGTCTTATCACAATTAAAGAAAGAAAAGAGACTTCATTTAGTTGCATTTTACTTCAAAAAAATTTCAATTATAAAAATTAATTATGAAATCCATGACAAAGAACTTCTTGCTATTATAGATTTTTTCTAAGAATGGTGCCATTTATTTGAAGGTGCTTCACATCTAATGATTTTCTATATAAATTACAAAAATCTTAAGTATTTTATGTTGGCTTGTATTTTAAATTGCTGCTAGATCTGTTGAAATATGTTTTTATCTCATTTTGATTTTAACATTATATATCAACTCAAAAAATAATAATAGTTATTAAATGATTTATCTAAGTACTCATACCTTATATCAAAGGAAGAACAGACAATATACAATCAAGAATAGTTAATACTCTTAAAGTAGGTTTGTCTTTGAGCAATGACTATATCAATTTTAATAGATTCTTTACTTCTTAATTAGCTTTATACAACAATAGCTATAAATCCTCTTGTCCTTGATATTAAACAATTGCTAACAAAATTTGAAATGATCCTAGCAAATTTGAGTTTAGAAATGATCTCATTTATTTTAAAGAATATTCATATATTCTAAAAGGAACAACATGCCTTTGTGTTTTGCAAGCATACCATGACTTTTGTATTGTTAGATATTTTGGATTTAATAAGACATTGCAACTACTTTCTTAAGATTTTTGGTGGCTTCAAATGTGAAAGATCATCAAAAAATTTGTACTTTCATATGACATGTGCTTTAGATTAAAAAATCTTAAATATCATCTATATTAACTTCCTCAACCACTGCTTATTCCAAGACAACCTTGATTTTTTATTTTTATAGATTTTATTATAGATCTTCTACCATCTAATTTTTTTAATATCATATTTTTTATTATTTATTAATTTATTAAAATAGAATATTTTATTTTTTATAAAAAAATAATCACAAGTAAAAAAAATAGCCAAATTTTTCATTAATAATATTTATTGATATCATAGATTGCTAGATGATATTATATTAAATCAAAGACTATAATTTATATCCAAGTTTTAGAAATTATTATTTAAAATCTTCTAATTAGATATTAAATTATCTTCAATATTCTACTTGCAAACCAATGGTCAAATGGAACAAGTCAATCAAATTTTGAAGCAATAGTTGAGGTGTACCATCAACTATCAACAAGATGATTGGACTTCTTACTTGCGACTTGTCAAATTTGTCTACAACAACATCACTCATGATTCTATTCAACAAATATCTTTTTATATTAATTATAGATATTATCCAAAGGTAGATATATTATTATCTTTTAGATTTCATAATCCAATAGTTGATGAATTTGCTATTCAATTGGTAGAGCTATATTTAATTATGAAACTCCAATTAGAGAAAGCTCAAGAATAATATAAAATAGTAGTAGATAGGCTCTAAAAAAAACAACATATCTTTGATATGAGTGACAAAGTATGGCTCTTTTGATGCAATATTAAAATCAATTGATCTTATAATAAATTAAACTATCAAAAGTTAGAATCATTTTTTATTAAAAAATAAATTAATCCTATCACTTACCATTTGAAATTACCAACATTTATAAAGATATATCTAATTTTTTATATGTTTTTTTAAACTTTATAAAGAATTAAGTATATTAAGAAGAATAGAAGTGCCACTACCTTGTATTGAAGTAAATAGTAATATTAGAGCCTGTGAATACATATGCAAGCAAAAAGATACAAGGCTTTCAAGTAGTACAATCAATTGCAAGTAAAATCAAGTAAGGCTTAGTCTATTCGGATCTTATCATGCTTAAAATGAAAAAAAAGATTTGTTAGTTATAATCATCTATAAGACAAATGAAACTTTGATAGAGACATATATTGCATTGCATTGCAAAAGAAATATATGGTTATATGGGTGGCTATCTTTGCATTAGAATCTCTATTATTTCTTGTTTTTCAAAACCACCATATAAATGTCACTTCTTGAAGTAGCTACATGCACCATTTTATAATTAGTCTTAAAAAATTCATCCAATCATAAATAAAAATGACCTTATTCAAGAATAAAATTATATTTAATTTATATTAGAATTAATACTAATTGTATTTTTCATATCACAAGCTTAAAACCTAGATTAAATTTTGGATGTTTTATGAGCATCACTAATAGTTTTATTAATAAAAATGGTTCAAATTTTTTAATTTTTTAATTTTTTTTAATAATATTAATACTAATATAGTCAATTATTGAATCAAGATAGATCTTTAGAACTAATTTTAGTATAACGGTGATTTTAAATCATTAATTAACTTTAAAAATATTTAATCCATAATATAGAAGTTAAATAATAATTATTCAATTAATCATTTTTTAAATTCTTCAGCTCTTATAAATACTTTAGATTATATATTTTCACTCTTCAAGGTCCAACCTAGATAATTTTTAGTCAAATCCATCATTTCTTGTTGATAAATATTTTTTTAATTTTAATTAGGCTTAAACCGATTTTTTCTTAATTTACTTCATTTTTCTAAAGTAATATAAAATCTTTTAGAAATTCACTAGAATTCACAATAATTCCCAAAATATTGATATTTCTATCTTAAATTTATTGACATATTAGAAATCCAAATCCAAAGTTATTTTTTCTATTACAAATTGGATTTAAAAAATAATTAATATCCTAACTCTATTTTTTTCCTTATTAATTTCTTCAATATTTTATAGAATACTATTTATAATTTTAGAAATTATAAAAAAATCACAAATAGTAGTTTTAGTTTTTTTAGATTTAAAATAAAAATTCTACAATTTGAAAATATATTTGGAAATTTTTTTTAGTATATTTGGTGATTCTAATTATTATATTAAAATATAAAGAAAAATATTATAAATTCATTATAAATATATCTTAGATTAATTATAACATTAACATTCTACCTATTAAATAGATTCATTTTTAGATAATTTTTTGGAGATTGTTTTTAGCCTTAGGTATAAATTTCAAATTTTTAATAAAAGTTCAAAATCTTGATGGCTATTTGATAAACTACAGATGACTTAAACTTAAAAATTTAGTAGATGTGGATCAAAGGCAACCCATTCAAGGAATTATCATAGAAATGGATCAATTAAATTTAAGATAATTGAAAAAAGCAAGAAAATCAAAAAAAATAAAAATAAAAATATTAATAAATTAATGACTTTTTATATTTTAGAACTTAGAATTGAATGAATGAATAGTAAATTTTGGGATAAAAATGTATTTTAAACACATTTATGATACTGAATTTACCAAAAGAGTACTAATTTTTAAGCTATTAGCTTGTTCAGCCTTAGAATTGGATTTAGGCTTTAAAGTATTTTTTACCATTGATCTAAGTTAAGAATTTTGTATTACAAAGGTAAGGATGTAGCTGCCACCCTTGGGCCGCCTTGGACTAGGATAAAGAGCCTTAGGTGGCAGATCCATCTCTCTCTCTCTCTTTCTTTCAATTTGTGTGGCAAAGCCTTTATAAAATTCCCTCTTTTAGATATATGTCTAGGCAATGTATAATAATAGTTAGGCTCGGATTTAGTACATTTTCTCCTATAATACTTAGAATTAGGTCCTCAAATTTTATAAAAAGATAGATCTTATTGTCATTATTCTATAGGTATCAAAATCATCCAATTTAAAGTTAGAAAAAAAGTTTGGTGGCTATTTTAGCACAAGTGGTTCTACTACCTTTTATACCCAAAATAGTCCAACTTTGAAGGGATGTATCTTAATATGTGTAAGTTGAATTGTAGCCAAAGTTATAATTAAAGAAATATGTTAAAGTCTAGGTTGCATAGACAGCACAATCTCTTAATTTGAAGCTTGGACAAGAATTTGGCAACCATTGGAGCATCAAGGGATTTGTTGTCCTTCACAATTCAAGTGGTTTAATTTTGGAGGAACATATCTTAATGCTTGCAAGTTGGATTGCATTAAAAGTTGTGATTAGAAAAGTGCATTGAAGTCTAGTTTTTATAAATAGTAATATTTTTTAATTTGAAGCTTGGACAAGGATTTGGCAACCATTGAAGCATCAAAGGATCTACTGCCCTTCAGAGTTCAAGTAGCATCCAAGAGGTTTGCAATGTTTAATGGTGTTGTTAATCCTAACTAGTAAAAATAAGTATATTTAGTCAAAATACTATAACTTATTAATTATTATCTAATGGTATATTTACTTCCTTTTATTTGAGTGTGGAGGTTTTGGATTGATAATGTTGCATAAATGTTGTCAAGGACAAGAACTCAACGGAAGCAAATAAATAAGTGAAAAACACTCTCAAAGAAATATAACAAAATATAAACAAGGTAGTGTATATATTAAAAGAAACTGGAATGGCTATTGCCAAAAGACAAGACACTAGAGACTCTTGAAATCAAACTAGAAACAAGAAAGGAGTTGACAAGAGTGAAGAAGGCTTCACTCTTGTCTCTATTTATACTATCTACTTAAGAGCTAAGTGGCGACGTTCTATAGGACCTCCAACACGTGTCCAATTTACAAGACACGTGTCTAAGTTGCAAGACACGTGTCGAACTTGCAGGACAAGTTTCCTATATATTTGCCACGTATTTAGCTTGGTCTTCAAGCTACCAATATGTGCGACATGTGGCTAACTTATTGACCAAGTTTCTAATCCAAAAGTCTACTATGGACACTTATAAAGTCAAAGCAACGTCTATGAAGTTTTTAAGAAGTTTCTCAAAAGATATTATGGAATTAATCTGCTTTTATCTTCTTTTATCTATTCTATCTGATTATATAGATAATTATGTATATGTCCCGTGATATTTACGCTTTAAGGGCGAGTTCATAGAAGCCGGTGAATATATGTAGAAATTACAGATCGTGAATAGTATTTGCCGCATACTCTTGTTCCGATCTTTCATTCTCTTGAAATTAATTGATGGTCGCCCTCGGTAATACATCGATAGTGTACGTTCGAGCAGGAAGACACCCTATTATTGATCGTTATTTGACCTTAACTTCGCTTCGAATGTCATCTGGGTTCTGATCGAGTTGTTCCTGCTCTCAATAAAATCCTACTTAAGCGTTGAGAATCTCTTCCGAGGTCGTGATACCAAACACGTTGTATCTCGCCATCTATTCGAGGAAGAACATGTCGTTCTTGAAGATCTTCATCTCGGTTGCGTCGTCTTGAGGGTTGTGACAGTCGCAATATCTCGTTCGGTAGGTCAGCAAATGAAGGCTCTTGAATCAAATCCGTTGGTTGTTGATTCTCCATCTCCTTAGCGTTACAAAATACAAAGAAGCTACAAACAAGGATAGAAAGTTGAATGTTATCTTGCCTACATCTTGTTTCTTTTATAGGAAAAGTCTTCATCTTAGTTTTGATGGATGTTGTTGATGAAAGGTCTCCACCTTCCTCGCTGCATTCGCTAGATTTTTTGCTGGTTCCCATGTGCACTCACTAATATCATATCCGTGCCAGTGAACAAGATATTCCAACCTATTTCGGCGCCGCCTTGAATCTAAGACTTCTTCCACTTCAAATTCGTCATTATTGTTCACTTCTATAGGAGGAGGTGGCACTTGTCTTCTTCTTGGTATGTTCACTGTCTTATATGGTTCAAGAAGAGACACGTGGAATATAGATTGGATCTTCATAGACTCTGGTAGGTGTAATCGATATGCAACTGGATTAATTTGTTCAGAAATACGAAAAGGTCCAAGCTTACGATAGTCCAACTTGTCACAAGGTCGCTTAGTCTTGATATTGCGACGAAGTAGCCATACCTTGTCGCCTACGTTGAGTTGTGGTTGTTCCTTTCAATACGCATCAGCGTTTATCTTTTGTCGTTCCTTAGGCTTCGGCGCTAATTGGCGCTTCATTGTTGTATATGGATTCGTGAATGATTTGCTCCGAGTCTTAGCTTGGGGATTGTCAACTTTTGAATAGTTAAAAGTATCAAGTCGTGGATGGTAACCATAATTGGCAAAGAAAGGTGTTTGTTGTATAGAAGAATGTATCGTATTATTATAAGCAAACTCTGCCAATGGTAAAAGAGTTGTCCAATCATCTTGTTGGTAGTTGATGGTACATCTCAAATATTATTCCAAGACTTGATTTACGCGCTCCGTTTGTCCATCAGTTTGAGGATGGAAAGTTGAAGATAGCTTTATATCCACCTTTAGAATCTTGAAAAGCATTCTCCAAAATCTCGATATAAACTGAGTTCTCCTATCCGATATAATATCCTTAGGTAATCCATGATAGCGGTAGATATTGTCAAGGAAAAGCTTAGCTGTTTCTTTGCCTGTGATAGATTTTCTACATGATATAAAATGTGCCATTTTAGTGAAATGATCTACTATCACGAATATAGAGTCATAAATACCTGAGTTTAAAAGATCCGTGATAAAATCCATAGACACAGAAGACCATGGTTGTTCTGGAATGGATAATGGTTGAAGAAGTCCGTAGGGTCGGTGGCGAGGAGTTTTTGATCTTGAACAAACATCACATGTTTTTACAAAATCTTTGACCACTTGCATTTAAGGGCCACCGAAAATCTGAGGATATCAACTTTGAGTCTTATTGTCAAAATGTCTAACTGTAAAGAATCGTGGCGAGCAATCACATTAATCGTCTTCCATGGGTTATATAAGCACTGAAATAGAGTAGATTTTTCTTGAACTCAAACTTTGAAATATCATAAGACTTAGAAGAATTATTCTTAATTTCATGAATAAGAGGATCTGAGGACATACTTAACTGGACTTGCTTGAAAAAAGTTGAATCAACAATTAATGTTGATTTCATTGCCCAAAGATAAAATTGCTCCGGCTTCAAGAGAGTCGTTCTTTGTTGATCAAAAGCTGCATCTCCTTCTTTTGATGCAAGATAAGAACGTCTAGAAAGTGCATCGGACAGACCTTGTTGTTTTCCTGGCCGATATGTAATATTAAGAGGAGTGATAGAGACGTAATTTTTGTGAAGGAATTACGTTCATAGCAATCTTGACATGGAAATACTCGAGGAGTTCTTGTGAGTATTATGCTCGGTGGACTAGAAGCGCCTTCTAGATATTAGCACCATTAAAGAAAGAATCCTGATTGAGAAGTTCTTTATTGTGGATTTACGTGGGTGATCTGTTGTCAAAATTTCTGGAATGGAAAGTATTGGATGATTTTGTCATATTTCCATTTGTGACAATCATAAAGCAAAATCATTATCTGTTCCATAAGAATGCTTGGAAAAATCAGCGTCTGAATTGATCGCGAAATAAAGCTATCTTCAAAGCTTCAAATGATGCTTCTGCTTCTTTATTCCACTCGAGCTTGTCCTTACAAGTCAAACGTGTAAGTGGGGCTGCAACTTGAGAGAAGTTCTTGATGAAGATTCGATAATAATTGGCAAATCCCAGAAAGCATTGCACATCTCTTATTGTTCTTGGAATCTTCCAGTCTATGATTGTTTGGATTTTCTTAGGATCCATCATGAGGCCATTATTTGATATGATGTAACCTAAGAAGTCAACTTGAGTAGTGTGAAATACACACTTTTCCATCTTGGCGTACAACCCTGTTTCTCTAAGTTTTTGTAACACACGACGAACATGTGTTTCATGCTCTTCTATATTCTTAGAGTAGATTAAAATGTCGTCTAGATAGCAGATAACAAAATCATCTAAGAATTCACAAAAAACATCGTTCATGAGATGTTGAAAAGCGGCTGGTGCATTCGTGAGTCCAAAAGGCATAACATTATATTCGAAGTATCCATACCTTGTTCGAAATGCAGTCTTCCATTCATCTCCTTCTTTGATGCGAACCAGGTTGTATGCTCCTCGTAGATCTATTTTTGTATAGATCTTAGCTTGATTCAGTTGATCAAGAAGTCCGGAGATTAAAGGTAGTGGATACTTGTTCTTGATAGTGATCTTGTTAAGCCCTCGATAATCCACACACATTCGTAACGATCCATCTTTTTTCTTCACAAATAAAATTGGAGCTACTGCTGGGGATTTGAAATGGCGTATGAAGTTCCTGGCCAGATTTTCTTCAATATACTCTTTGAGTTCTGCCAACTCATTTTGTGATAGACTGTAGATTGGTCCAAATGGAGGTTGAGATTCCTCCTTGAGATTAATTGAACAATCATATGAACGATGCTCCGGAAGGATATTGGCATTTTTCTCCTCAAAAACATCTTGATAATCTTAGTATTGGCTTGGAAAGCTACTTGAAGTGCTTTTACTATCAGAGACGGGTGTGGCATAAATACCAAAAGTTGATCCTCCTTTTGCTTCATGCATAAAAGCTTTTGCACCTATAAGTACGGGTTTTATTATACTAGACTTATAGCTTTTTACTTGGTCGACGAAAGTGTTAATAACGTTTTGAGAAAAATCAAGTCTACGAGAATTCCAATCTATCTTAGGATTATATTTTTCTAACCATGATAGACCTAAAATAACTGGATTAGATGGAGATTTAATTATGTTAAAGGTTACGTAACTATTATGACCGTCTATTGTTACTTTTATAGGGTGGGTCTCATGAGTGACATCTCCAGAAGACAATGGACGACCATCTATGACTTCTATATGTACAGGTTTAGTTTTTTGTACTAGAGGTATTTTACGACTTTTAACAAATTGTTCATCTAAAAAACATGCTGAGGCTCTTGAATCTAATAAAGCAGAGGCTTTAAGGTTTTTAGGTCCTAAATATAGTTCTATTATAAAATAAGGAGAGGATTCTGAAGAGAGGATAGGACCTTCTTTAGGAATTATACAAGATTCCAGCTGCACGGTCCCTATTCTAGCTAGACAAATTCGTTTTCCAACATATTGTCTCCTTTGACCGCCGTACCCCTCATTTTATAGTTGCGTCGTTTCTTTGGGCAATGTTGAGCAGTGTGCTTAGGTTCTCCACAATATAAGCATAATCCTCCCTGGCGACGACGAATCTTTTCTTGCTCAGTAAGAGGTTTGAAATGTACTGCGTCAATTTGCATGTCTTCTACTTCCGAATGTACATTTGGTAAAGATGTTGCCATTGAGTAATAACGTTGAGTTTCTCTTGTACGATTCTCGGATTGAAACTCAAAAAGTCGATTGTCACATTTTACAGCAAAATCGATTGTTTGACTCAATGTTTGAGGATCAGGTAAATTGAGCATCAATTTCTTTACTTCATATTGCAATCCATAAAGAAATTGACTGATGAGTGCAACATCATCCCACTTGATATCGATTACAAGTTGTCAAAATTGTGAAGCATACACTGTTACAGAGCGGTTTCCTTGTCGTAAAATTCGGATCTTGTTTGTTGCAACACGAGCTGCATCGTGTTCACGATACATAGATCAAAACTCCACCAAAAAAGCTTCCAAATTGTCCAGTATGGGATTTCGTTGTTCAAGAAAGGACGAAAACCATGATAATGTAGAACCAGAAAGTAGAGTTCCAATAAACCTGACTTGTGATCCTGGAGTTGGATAGCTTTGCGGTTGAAGTTCGATTGCCAATTGTACTTGATTGATGAACCCTCGAAACTTTGATCTCGTACCATCAAATTTCTCGGGTAAGGCAATTCTTGGTTCTCTGGCGCTTACAAGGTGTTCTACAATTGGAGAAGGAATGTGATTTGATGCAGGTGTTGAAGCAGCTCCAATCATCTCTACATCTCCACTTTCTGCTATTCTTGTTCTTCCTTGTGGTGGTAGATTGAATTGATGCATTGCAAGCATTAACTCCCTTAATTGTTCTTGCATTTGTGCCATTGCAGTCTTCATTTTGATAAGCTCTGCCATAATAACACTAAGAAGAAAAGAACTATGTGATATTGCTCAAGGCAAAAGAAAAGAAAGACTTGATAACAAAGAAAATGCTAAGAACAATATCAGTTTAGAAGTGGATAATCCGCAACTTCTAACACGCTTATGTCTTGTCAAGAGAAAGGGGTAATCCACTCTTACTCAAGAAAAGACAAAGCTCTGATATTGTAAGTGTACTCTTGTCAATCTATCAAGGACAAGAACTCAACGGAAGCAAATAAGTAAGTGAAAAACACTCTCAAAGAAATATAACAAAATAGAAACAAGGTAGTGTATATATTAAAAGAAACTGGAATGGCTATTGCCAAAAGACAAGACACTAGAGACTCTTGAAATCAAACTAGAAACAAGAAAGGAGTTGACAAGAGTGAAGAAGGCTTCACTCTTGTCTCTATTTATACTATCTACCTAAGAGCTAAGTGGCGGCGTTCTATAGGACCTCCAACACGTATCCAATTTACAAGACACGTGTCCAAGTTGCAAGACACGTGTCGAACTTGTAGGGCAAGTTTCCTATATATTTGCCACGTATTTAGCTTGGTCTTCAAGCTACCAACATGTGCAAACATGTGGCTAACTTATTGACCAAGTTTCTAATCCAAAAGTCTACTATGGATACTTATAAAGTCAAAACAGCGTCTATGAAGTTTTTAGGAAGTTTCTCTAAAGATATTATGGAATTAATCTGCTTTTACCTTCTTTTATCTAGTTCTATCTGATCATATAGGTAACTATGTATATGTCCGTGACAAATGTTGACCAATTCTTTATTTATTTTTGATATTCTTAGACTATTGTCAATTGTTGATTGTATTGTTATGTTAGATAATTAAAACGTGGGATGAAAGATGCCATTGTGACCTTTTTTTAGCTTTTAATTATAATGTGTTATTGTATGATTAAGATATGAGATGAAAGAAGTTATTACCCTTCTTTTGTCTTCTATCACTTATACTTGTAAAAATAATAACTATTTTTTAAGTGATTCATAAAATACTAGAATTTGAATAGTAATTAGGTTGGACTATAAATACAATTTTATAAAAAAATCATTAGAAAAAAACCTTGTAGAATTTAAATTCTTCCAATTAAATGAAAATTTAATCCTCTCATATGTTCTAATATCATAGATAGGTTGTTGCACTGCTATTGTATTATAATGCATCTACAAGGTAAAAAGATAGATAAAGACTAATTTACATAAAAATAATTAATTTAAATATTAATAGAGATTTTTCTTTTAAATTATAATTAATAGATTAGTAATGATATTTTATGCTATTTTTTTAATTAAAAAAGCTTCTACTTACTTTATAGGGCCATAAATGATATAATTCATAGTAGCATAGATATAAAACTATTATAAAATATCTTAAGGTAAAAGTTAAGAGTAGCTTTTAGTAAAATTTACTAAAAAAAGATTAGATTGATATCTAAAGAAGACCATTTATAAAACAAGGTCAAAATCAAATTCTAAGGTACAAAAATAGATATCCGGGATAAATTTAGAGTTCTTTTATTGATCAAAAAGTGAAATTAAAGAGAAGACTTTAAAAAGATTTTACAAATATTTTATTTGTATAAATGAGTTTTGTAATAACTTTGTAAGAGATAAGTAAAGTTAGAGTTCTATTTTGACAACATGGTTTTTTAGCAATAAATTGAAGTCTATGTTTTAAGTAATATTATAAATTTTATAATAGATCTATAGTAAAATTTTTGTATTTTTGTGCATATGCTTGTGCTAAATGTGTGTATTGAATTTTAGCCTAGTTGGTTGATTAAATTTGAAGTTATTAAAATTCAAGTGAGCTAGGATATCAATAGTTGGTAGTTTGAGGGTAGGTAAAGATATTAGCAATTTGTAAAGGTCCATCAATTGGATTAAAGTAAAACTTTTTGGACTAGTAGCTGACATAAAAAACAAGACTTATACAAATTTTGAGAGCAAATCAATTATAGAAGAAGGAGATCTTACTACTGGGATTTTGATGTTAAAGTTAGAAAAGGAGGTTGGCCAACATCCGAGAGTTGTTTTTTTGTCTTTTTTTTAAATCTAAAAGTATAATTCTTTTCAAATTTTTTGAGCTCATAAAATTAAAAGGCATAAAAATTTTGAAGAAAAATTAAGGATTATTTTTAAAAAATCATAAGATTTTAAATTTATTATTTGATACTTAGAATTTTGTTAGAATTTGTTTAAGATCTAATTAGGATCTATTAAAGATTGATTAAGATTTATTTAAAATTTACTTAGGATTTTATTAGGATTTACTTTGAATTTTGTTAAAATTTAATAAGATTATTTTAGAGCTTTTTTAGGATTTGATAGGATTTGCTTAGAATATATTTAGGATTTTATTACGATTTGATAGAGTTATTTTAAAACTTCTTTAAGATTTGATAGGATTTTCTTAAGATTTTATTATTATTTATTCAAGATTTGTTAGAATTTAATAGAATTATTTTAGGATTCCTAAGAATATATTTAGGATTTCTTAAATTTTATTTAGAATTTATTTAGGACTTTTTCAGAACTTGTTTAGGTTTTTATTTTGATTGTTTGTGATTGCATAGATTTTATAATTTAGAATTGATAGAATTTAGAATTGATTGAGTTTTGGATTTTTAAGAGGATTAAGATTGTCAAGATGGGTGTTTCCAAACACCTCATTTATTTTGGATTATGAGAAGAACTTCAAGGTTTAAATAAAATCCTTCTACAACTAGATGTCTAATGCATTCTTAAGCTAGATTTTATATAATACAATACCATAGTGTATTATTTTTATAGTACTTTGCCATCAAGGCTATGAAGAAATTTGTACATAGATAGTACTTGGTATTGGATATACAAAAAATCCAAATCACTGCTCATATTAAAATATTTTAATATATATTTTTTATAAACTATCTTAAAATAATTTTATTTTGTTATATTTTCTTTTTTTTCTTAATTCTAAACTATTAACTCTAAATCTTACAACAAATAATTTAGAGCAATCTAACAATTGATTGTATATCATTGACATGTTGACAAAATATGAGGTAGATATCCTATATCCGTCCTTATTGGCATAATTAGATAACAAGCAAATGAAATAAATAGGTTAAAATGCAAGTTGAGTACTTGTTCTCCAAAATTGTGTCATGAGAGTTATGATACAAGACAAAGGTTGATATCAAATATATTAAGTTTTAGAATCTAATATGAAAAGTTTACAAAATTATTGGTTAGTGAGGAACTTGAATAGTAATCAATTACAAGTTATGAGTAAAAGATACCAATCACAAGTAGGTTATAGATTGAGATGTTCCAACATTAAGAGGATAAGTTTAAAAGAATAGCAAATTTTTGAAACCATTTATAAATGATAAAGTGAATAAAATGTAAATTCTCTATTTAATGAAATTTAAATATTATCTTGCTCAAATGAAATAATTGGTTGGTTGTTTGTTTGTTACATGATATTTATATATGTCTAGCATAAAGGAATAAAAATAAAATATTATTGAGTTCAAAAATAAATTTATAAATTGTAATAATTTTATTATTGTAAAACATTAACAACTCAACTCTAATTGATACTTTTTGATATTATAAACATTGCTTGTAATTTTTTTTTGATATTCTAGTTGATAAATTAACTTAAAATTTTAAGCAAATATGAGAGTTTGTTTTTTTTTTTGTTTATTTCTTCATTTATTTATTTTTTTGTTTTGCAATGAAAAATCCACAATTTACAACATGGAAGATACTTGTGGGATCATTAAATCTTCAATATAGTATGTTTGTTTTGCTGTGTATATGTGCGTGTGTTTTATTTTTGTTTATTAAAGAAATTCAAGGATTTGTATAGTAGCTTGAAGTTGAATACTTGTGGCATGGAGTGTGAACGTTGGGATCACAAGAAGCATATAAACAAGGGTGGAGTGGAAGGAATTGAAGAGAAGGGAGGAATGAAAAAGCACATCATCATCATCATCATCATCCCAGTCATGGCAAAGGAACACTGACGTGACTAGGGGACGAGGAGAGGAGAAGGGAATGCGAAGGGCACCAAGGAAGGATTGCCATGGCTCCGCCCAGACTCAAGCAACTGAGCACCCTTGCTTCTCTTCTCTTCTCTTCTCTTCCCTTGGCAGTTGATGCTTCCTCTGGCCTGCGTCTTTGTTCCTAGGGTTTTCTCTCCCCTTTGATCACCAGTGCCCTGGCCATGACTAGAGCCATGGCGCTGCTCCTCCTCCTTTCTTTCTGTCTCTCGCTCTCTCTCACTCCTCCTTTGGCTCACGCACGCTGGGGTGCTGCCTACCACGATGTCCCTTCTGCTGCAGATTCATCGTCCCCTGTCCACGAGCTTACTACTGCCACTTTCAACTCTTCCATCGCTTCTGCCCCCGCCCCTTGGGCCCTTGTCGAATTTTATGCTCACTGGTCTACACCTCCACTCCCTCTCTTGATATTTCTAGTCAATCCACTCCTGAATCCTTGGGTCACAATCTTCCCCGCTTCACAAACTCCCTTATTTATTTATTTATTTTTTTGCTACAATCTCATCTACATGCCCTTCACGATTGGGATCACGTTTTCAATTCTTTCTTACTATCAACTCACCTTCTTTTGAATCCCAAATCGTGCTTGCTTTAGAAGCAGCTATTGTGTAGTGCATGTTTAAGGGCTCAATTCGCCTACTGTTACCCATCATCTATAATTTCTCTTACCCGCAGTGTTGCAATTTCCTGGACACCTGTGCATTGAAGCTTATGCATTTGAGAACGTGTTCCTTCCTGCCATGAATGCACATATTCTTTGTCGCCTTATTTCTAGGATCTTATTACAAAGTTCTTGGAAAACCTGCTACGATTATATGCCATTTAATTTGAATAATTTTTGACTTGACTTGTATATCTGCACAGGTGCGGCGCGTGCAAAAATTACAAGGTGAAATCCTCGGTTCGATTACACTTCTGTAGTCTCGCTCGCTATTCGAAATTTTGATCTTCATGTTGTGTGCCCTGCTCTCGCGTGACTTCTTCATGATGCAGGAATTCAGTGTGAATGTAATAGGTCTTCATCTCCACACACCGAAAGCTTTCTGCTAACTTTACACTGGGTGCACCTGATGTGTTTGTTACTCTTGTTTCTGAGATTGCTGAATTTGGAGATTTTTGCAGCCACATTACGAACGGGTTGCTCGTCTTTTCAATGGTCCCAATGCTGTCCATGCCGGTGAAATATATTTAGCCAGAGTGGACTGCGCTAATAATGTAATTTTCTTCACTTGTCTCTGCTGGGTATTTTGCAAACTTTTAAACATATTGCTCAATCTTAGGGTTTAGGGTTTTGCAATTTAGTCTGAAGAATTTTGATTGAATAATTTCTCTTGAGAATAGTCACTGATCTCCCAGCTTAGTGACTCTGAAATGATCAAATTGATGAGAAGTTATATGAGCTGGGGATGTCAATAGTATGTTTCGGTTTTAGGATTTACACCATTATCTTAAACAAGATGTACTTTTTACATCATTTAATCCCCTAAACCTGGCCGAGTGTTAAGTAGCTAGCGGCCGTTGACCGTCGAAGTCTGTTAGGATAAGTTTCGGTTGAAGTGTTAAGTTTGATTGACTTTTGAGATTTTTCGAAGAGTGTGCTCTAGGATGTGTGTTTCCATTTGACACGCAGGTTAATCAAGATCTGTGTACAAGATTTAAGGTCGAATATTACCCAACAGTGTTGTGGGCCTCGCCTCCCACGCTCGCGCGTGGTGACCGTGTATCCAAAAAGAAAGTTGAGGATCTTGAGGAGGTTAAGAATGCTCATTCGGCAGAGAGGCTGCTTGAGTGGATCAACAAGCGTGTCTCCAAGTACGTTTGGAACTTCTGATGTATTGGCATGTGGATTACGTCTTGGAAGTTTATTTGAAGTATGTAACAACAAAGTATGGAACTGTTCTGGTGAATGGGTCAATACAGTCGCAGGAGTGCTGAGTTCAGGCACTCTGAATGCATTATCTTACCAGTCTTAATCGTGCCGCGAAAAAATTATGTCCACGAAGAATCAGGTCAGCTGACATTTGTAAGCAATACCATCATATTGCACTTTTAATGTTCCTCATCAGACCTGACAAATGGAAAGTCCTTGCATCATCTCACGCTACTTTACTCAGTTTGCTTGTTTGTTGAGAATGACCTTTCAACAATAAACTAATCTGATTCCATGTATGCTCCGACCAGGACATACTCCTTAAGTGATGTAACTGCAGAAGGAAGAGCTGACAGAACCCCCGTTCGCGAAGTCGTACAGGTTGGGAACTTTATCATATCAATGTTGCTTCCCTGTTTTCTCTATCATAACTGGATGTATCGTCTTGTTTTTTCTGCTGTTGGTGTCATATCGACCCGTTTGTCCTGACCCAGTTGATCATGTGTTAGAAAAGATAGCTGCATCAATTCATGACACCGAAGAAGCTATTGCTGCTGCGTTCAAGATAATATTGAATGAAAAGGTAATTTGGTTCTCTTAAATATTTCTTTGCACATGAGGAGTTGGAACAAGAAATAAGTTACAAAGGTTTAGGGCTCTTTTCTTGGAACTTCTCTCCACTAGCTGGTTTTTGTGCACACCCTTGTTCGTCTTTGTTGAGTTGAATTTCTTTTGAGTGGTTCCTCCTTTTGATAGCAAAAGAGTACACATCAATTTTTCCTGGTGGCTTTTTGCTATGAATCTGACAGTCAATTGATCTTTCGACTGTGTATTGGAAGACACTGCTGATATACTAACATCATCATTGTATAAATACCCTTATCCTGATGCATGTGAGGCGTGGTGCATGATGCTTTTATTCGTCGTTCTGTGTTGATTGCATAACAGCTTCTGAATTTGGATAATAAAGGGCATTTGGCTCAATTTCTGCAACTTCTTGTGCTTCACCATCCCTCGAAAAGGTTGAAGTTCATTCCCACAATTTCTTGTGCACATAAGTTTAGTCGAATTGCATGAGTGGATCAGGTCCACATCTTTGAATTCTGTATTATATACTTTGTTAGGTGTTCTGTGTTTGTTCTCTGTATCGGATAGTCTTTCAGATCGTGAGCCTTACAGTATCTCAACAGTCCTTATTTGATGGCTGAAATATCTACGATTTCTTGCTTCGAGAGCAGGTGTAGAAAAGGTAGTGCCGATCTGTTGGTGAATTTCGATGATTTGTGGTTGGAGGGTGAGCCATCGATGGAGGTCCTAAGTAAGTATCGTATCTGCGGAAAGTCGTCACCATCAAATTATTGGGTAAACATCGTTAACTACCATCTTACTTCCGCATTACAAAAAATATTTCCATCTATTGGCACTTTCCTAGTTTCCTAGATGAGTAGGCTCAACCTAAATTTTGTTTGTTAGCATGTGAGTAGATTCTTTTCTTAAAAGTCAGGTCTACTTCCCGCTGAGAAATTTCCTGACTGCTGGAGCAACTCTAATTTTATTGTAGGTGTCTTGCCGGGGTGATAATCGAGGTTACAAGTAACCTTCACCACCTTTTCCTTGTGGTTTCTACCTCGTTTTAGAATCAACAAATTGAAGCTTCAACTTTTTTGTTCAATGTTAAAAGACTTTGCTTACAATATTTTAAGCATGACATGATATGGGGATATCACTTCAAACGACGTGTTGAATTGCAGATGATCGCATTTAAGTTCATCGGTAATGTAAAAGTAATCTGACCAAGGTGTGGGTATGCAGCTGTGGATTATGGCTGCTGTTTCATTCCCTAAGTGTTCGAGTATCGGATTCTGAGAGTCCGGGTGCATTTGTTGCACTGCGTGGGTTTGTTGACCAGTTCTTCAGGTGTCAAGTGTGCCGGGAACATTTTTTGGAAATGAGCTCCAGGTTGTTATCTCCTAATACTTCAACGGATCATATATCACTGATTTCTTGCCTTGCGAGCAGTTTTTTTAGTGATTCTTACGAAGCAATACCACTAACACTGATCCGGTTCATACTTAAAACTGTAGATGCCGTATTTGCGAATTACAAACTGTATACTATATCTTTAAACCTGTCCTAATTTTTCCAATTTTAGTACGTCTGGGTCTTACAATCCTTTCTTGTAACTTCGACTGGTCAGATTGTTTTATGTGCACTGTACATTTTACGAGGCAATCTTGTGGATTTCAGTTTAGCTGACGTATTTGAAATTATCAAATCAGTGTGATGGGTACAATAAACACACGGCGGGACTTAGTGATGTGGCTTTGGAATGCACACAATGAGGTATCATTCTTCAGTCCCTGCAAACTACTGTGATATTTCTTTCCTGAAGCATTTCAATCTTCAACAGAGATCCACTTGTGCTAAAATAGCCACCAAACTTCAACAGAGATCCGTTTTTTGGAAATGAGCTCCAGGTTGTTATGTCCTAATACTTCAACAGATATTCCAAAATTGTACAGCGTTAGGCTTTAGAAGGATCTGTGACCTTGTTACACATTTCTTCACATATCTGATGTGGGTTTGAATAACAGGTAAACAAACGATTAGCAAAAGAGGAGTTGGAATCTAGGAAGGTCGATCTTCAAGCTCCAAGGACTGTATGGCCAACAAAGCATCTATGTAGTGATTGTATCATGGGGACCAATCGCGAAGACCTACTTTGGAACGAGGACGTAGTTTACACGTTCTTGACAAATTGGTATGGTCCCTCATTGCAACGTTCAGAGAAGTTTGGAAGTAACGGGGAAGATGAGGTCAGTAGCAGTGGCAATTCAGCACTAAAAGGAGCATTTGTAGGAATATTTATTGCCAGTTCAGGTTTTGGGCTTCTTGCGTGGTGGTGGCGCAAGCAACAGAAAAAGCGCAAGTATTAAATCCTCCTCTTCGATTTTTCCATGCAGGTTTCCCTCACTTTTCTTTGGTTTCAATATATGTTGTTAACTGTACTATGCTTCTCCGTTCTCAACTCCCGTACGGTAGACTAGATCAGTCGATTGGGATCTGGGGCGGCTTGGTTTTAATGTAATTTCAACCTGTGTTGGAATTATTTGCACTTCAATTGCAGGCACATACGGAGACGGGTGTGAAGCTATGAGGATGCTCTAGGGTCTCTCCAGTGTTCTGTGTATATACATAGTTTTGCTTTGAATTCCTAGACAAGATTTTCAAGAAATTCTTGAATTGGCAATGTAGTCAGTGCTGACAGGAAGGCCCTTCCTTGAAGAAATAAGCTGCTGGCCAATGTCCGCAGCCTTTGAGCGTTGTCCTCGTTTGAATTAAAATGAGTTCTGAAAAATGCTGTGATTCTGAGATAAGTTCCTCAAGCAGCTTATTGTTCTTCTTGCTCTTGATATTTTATTTTCATCAGTATTTAAAAGTTTAAGAAAAAATTATGTTGGTATTTGTAAATCTTTTGAGTACCAGCACAATTCTCAGACAATTTTCAAAATACTTCTTAGCAATCGAAAAATGGAACAATGAAGTCTTTACTTGGTGACACATAATGATGCAAATCCCTGTAATTCAAGTTAAAACTGTACCTTAAGTTTTGAGGTAATGATAACTGTAACTTGTGAATATTTCTACTACAAATACTAACATTTGCAACAGTTGAAGTTGATTTATACTAAAAACTCCCTCTTCATCTTCATCTCCATCTAATTCCTCGATTAGTTTCACATGTAATTAGTTTTTATATTGTATGCAGATATTTTATGACACGGTTTTTTGTCAAGTAAATTTAACACATTATTTTTTTAAATAACCTTCCACACTACAGAAAATAAATGTATAAAATATCGAAATGTTAAAGATTCTAGCATCACTTTCCACTGAATTTAGACGCAAGCTAATCAAAATATGTGAGAAAGTAGGCATTTAGTTAATATAATGAGAAGATTAAATTAAAGAAAAAAATTATATATAGATATTTTAAGTTTATTATGTATTACTTATCCCATACATAATATAATTAATATTACATAATAAACTTATAACCATATTGTTTATTATGTACGGGATAAGTAATATATGAAATTCTAGTGCATCTTGCAATATTAGATTATCACTGCTACAATGTGATTTTCCAAACAACTGTTGCAATTTGGTGAATATTTTCATTTTTTGAAATACAAAATTAAAGGCTCTTTACAATATGATTTTACATGTGAATCATGAATCCATGTTCTCATTCAATGCTGGATGTGTGATGAAACAAATCAAGTGACTTATGGCACATCAGATTGTAAAGCTGAAGCAAAATCAAAGAAGTTCAAAGACCCATCTTTGTCTGAATCAAGTTCTAAAAAAGCATTGCATATGATCTTTTCATCTAAAGATGGAACATATTGTTTAGTGATTGATAGGAATAATCCACTCGAAATAAGTGTTTTCAGTGAAGACCCTAAAAAAATTCAATGATTACTCAATATCAAAAAATAACAGAGTATGTAATTGTTTCTAGGAGTGTTAATGAGTTGAAATTATTTAAGTAAATTCCGAATTTGAGTTTAAGCATAAATGTAATTTACACCACAAGTAAATTTAAACTAACACACACACAATAAAACTCATATTCTCAATTTGTATTTTTTTATGACTGTTCTGATAAGATGTAATATAAATTTATCATTCTTATTATTATTATGTTGAAGGATGTTGAAGGCACACTTAAAAAGGTGACATTTGTAACACCTGATTTGGTAATTTTTCATTATTAAAATGAAGCTGAATTAATGAGGATCGATTAAAACAGTCATGTTTCCATATCATTTGAAACAGTTATAAAGAGCAACATTTTAAAAATAAATTACACATTCATTTTTAAAGCCAGAGAGGTTGATGGTAAGAACCTTTACTGAAGAAACTGTCAAAAGATTTTTGAATGATTTCATTGTCACAAGGAAACCCATTATATTGAAGTTGTTGCTTTGTTGCAATAGCATTAAATAGCGGCCAACTGACATGTTTACTAATTGCAATTTCCATCATTGCTTTCAATTCAACCTGCTGGATTTACCACGTTACACAGTTATTCAAGAAAAATAAAATGATATTTTTTTCACATTTAAATTAAAATATATATATATATCAATTTGCATCTACACAAATCAGGTAACAGTAACAGTAATATAGTAAATTGTTTTGCACAGTTTGAGTTTATATGGTTAGTTTAGTTGTTAATGAGTGTAGTGCTTTAAGCACACTTTGATTATACATTAACATGTTGCCTTGTACAAACACCTACACCTTTATTTAAGAGCAGACCAGGTTTTTGCATGATGATTACTGAAGATTATCACACTTAAGAAAGAGTAACTTAACAATAAAAAATGTTGAAAAGGAAAATAAAAACATCTTAACTTGCAAATTAGGGTTTATTGTTTTAGGTATATGCTGCAACAGTAAATGGATTTGATATGACAGATACTAAGGTTGATACTCATTGTCAAAGTCTTGGTGTGTAATGAATCAACTTTGGAATCAAAACAGTTATTTAAATTTAAATTAAAAATTTTATTTTGATACTAAAACTTTCAACTGATTCACTTGCAAAAAAAACTTAATTATTAGTTTGATATGTGAAAAACAACTTTTAAAAAAGAAGAAGATATTAATTATCCTAAATTTTTCTACTGTAGTTTTGTGAAACAGAATGTCTAATTTTAACTTGAAACACTATGAATTCTAAAAAAATCGCATTCTTATTTCATCATTTTTTAATCAACTTTACCTATACATTTAATTTTTTTATTTCAAACCACAATATTATTAAGGAAATGTAAAACTTCAGTCCACAAAAAACATAATAAAAATAAGATGATTCAGAAACATCATGATTAGTTATAATTTTGATATTTATCCCATTTGAACTCAAATAATTAAATAAACATTCATGAAAAACATGCAAGAACAATAATTATTTTTATTTTAGTTTACTTTTATAAAATCAAGATGCTCATAAAAACAAAATCATGTATTTACAAGTAAACATTAAATAAAGATTGTGTTTCATTTATATCACTCTAAACTTTAATGTGCAATTGGTTTATTTAGTTGAATATTTGTGTGTGTGTATATATATATATATATATATATATATCCAAATCTGATATCTAGTATTTACATAATTTAATTAATTTCTTAGATCAAAATATGATTTTGGTCAAAGGTTTGCTCTTCTGCATAACCTTGTAAGCATAATCCATAAAAAAATTGTAAGAAAAAAGAACACAGGTAGTGTTCATGGTAATAAAAATTAAATTTTAATAATAGATTGTGAGGTAGTTCTGACCTTGGAAGGAGGTGCTCCAAAAAGAGATATAACTGCACATACAATTTCTTCTTTATTTAACTTGCATTTACAACCTTTGTCAAAGTATTTGAAACTATCCTGCATGTCATTCTCTCTTAAATAGGTCATTGTTTATAGTTACAATAATATAAAGGTATCAAATTCAACAATGCATTGATATTGGAAATATTCTGTCTAAGTTTATATTTACGCATAAAATAATAAAATATAAATTATAGTTAATATTTAATATATGTGAGTATATATGTATATACACACACACATACATAAATACATTTGAGTATTTAAAATATGTTTATTGATTGATGATTAATTATCAAAAGAATATCCAAATGACTTTGAAGTAAAAAGTGGAGTTGGGTATGATATAGTTTAATGTTTTTCCTTTAAGTTTTTGAAAAAATCAAAATTGATGATTTTTTACACAAAAAAGAATTATTATTGAATTAATTATTAAAGTCGATTGTGAAATTCATTTTTTTACAGGTTTGGATTTCTTACATATATTACTATTCTACAACAATTTTTGTATTTTGCCAGAGTTACAATAGATTTCATGAATGATTAAAATTATAACAAAGCAAAAAGTTACAAATAAATTGAAGAAAAATAAATTATCAACATCATTAAATTTAATATGTTATTGCATAAATACAATTCACATCAAAACATTGCTATAATGTTTAAATGTAAAATTAGATATTTTAACCATGATTACACACTTGTATTTGTTAATGTATAGTTTATGTAGTTTGTTTTTGTTTTTTTGTTTTTTTTTTTTCATGTGATTTTTTTCCACAATAAAGTTAAACATGTTTTTATAGAAATCAAAAGTATTATGTTCATATGTTTATTTTCCCTACTATTTCAAACACAAATGGAAATTTCTCATTTCAATGATACATAGACTTTAAAAAGTTGAAAGTATTTTAATAAATCAAACTACACAATCAATTATATTGTACTATCTGTATTGCTTCAAGCAAAAGGAGAAATCTTATTTAAATAAATAACAAACATACATCCCTCTATATATCTTATACATTAAAGCATTAAATTTTTGTTGGTATGTTTTTAGTAACAGAACAAATTTGTCCAACTTGACAAAATAAACTCATAAATTTCTTGCAACTTGAGAATAGAGATTTTTATGTTGTGATTTTAGCAAAGTTTGAGCAAAGAAGATGCTTTATTATTTTCTTGCCAACAATCACTTTTTTCTTAGGAGTGTTGTTTAATATTTCATGCAAATTGATAGGCTAAGTTTCAATTTTTTAGGGGACTTTAATTAATTAATACATTGAAAAATTATCATCACATCAAAATTTTTATTGACATTGTATTCTTAAAAAACGATTCAAAATAATGAAACATAATCTGTAAACCGAGTTTTTAAAATTCAACTACAACTTTGATCCATAAAACAAGGTTTTACAAATAAAGGCCTTTAAAGTACATATTGACAATTTTATCAATTTTTTTATTGTTTTTTTATTGATTTATCATAAAAAAACATTTATACTTTCTAGTTTTTTTAATTAGTCAAGAAATTTTGATTATCAAAATATATCCCACAGCATAATTACTTGATTTTAAAAATCACATACAACAAAAAGGAAAGAAAATCAAAATTTATTGTAAGATCTAAACTAAAAAGTAATAATTCTAATAATACATACATACATACATACATTTATTGTATTAAAGAAATTTTAAATTTTAAAAATATATTAATGTTACAATATCTCATCACGATTTTCATAGGAAAACTAAAAAATAAAATAGTATTGTCTCTGAATTATTTTTCAAAAAAATTAAAATTTTATGAAAATTTACTTTTCATAAAAGAAATATATAACAATACACCACAAAAGAATAATATAAGATTCATGTACTTGTAATTCCAATGTTATACATGTTATTTATTTTCATTTACACATGTATGTATTTATTTATTAGCTACACTTGTGTTTTCTTATTTAATTGATTTAATTTAATTTTGTATGGTATTAAAAATATAAATTTCTGTGATTATTAACTAAATTCTTTGGATTGTAATTCATTGTTGTATTGTATATTATTATACACAAGTAAATTGCTTTATTATATTACTCTTAAACCAAAGGCATCTAGTGCTAGAACATACAAAAGATTTGTTTTATAATTGAACATAAACTCTACAAACACAAAAGTTGAGAGTTTTACACATTGCAACATGTTCCAATTGCACAGAATAATTCTAGGGCATGGATATTTTGGTACCCCTCTCCAAACTTCCTTAGTAATACCACTCGGAACTTCTTTCCAAACTCCTAAGTTCAAAACATGAGCCACCTTCCTGATTGAAAAGAACCTTGGGGGATATCAAAATATCTAAAGGGGGTACCAAAATATCTGTGCCCTAATTCTAATGCTTCTAATGCTTTCAAAAGAATATAATGGTAAAACTATATTTGATAAATTAATAAAATATCACATATAACTATGTTTCATTATAATGATAAAACAATAAAATATATTTTATTATAATGATAAAATAATATTTGATAAAATATCACATATAACTATGTTTTATTATTTATGAAATTTATTTATTTAATAATATATTCATTAAACTTTCCTTTCAGTAAATTTTTCAGTGTGGACATATCACTTTCATGAAACATTCAGATTGAATACTCATGGAAAAAGAAATTAAATGTTTAGTATTAGCCTTTATTTGTTAATGGACCTGCATACCATTGGTTCAGGGTTGTCTTGTGTGGGACTAGCAACTCTATAATGTTTTCACACAAAACCTGATTTTTAAAAGTCAAATTGTTCACATAAGAAAATCAGGAGGTAATGTTTGGAACTTCTCCACAAAAATGAAATTCTGTCCCATGAAACCCTAACCCTAAACTCCCTCAGCTTTAAAATAAGAGCTACTAAGATGTTCAAGATCCTCTTGTATATGCTATTGTACCTCTGAGAGAGCAACTTCATTGTGTTCCAATACATCACCTTTTTCATGCATGTGAAGTCTGTATAATGTTCTAAATGAATAGTGATTGGACTCTTGCAACAAAGTCAAAACACATCATAAAATGTTGCACACTATTCTACAGTCTTGGGCTCAGGTTATTTTTTTTATTTCAGTTTAATGTTTTGAAAATGCTCATGCTTTTTAAAAGATAGCAGATATAGTGTGACAATATCAAAACCATGATCAAGGGCTCACTGAAAGAAAATACTTACACCACATTCTCGTAACCAAGTTTACTAAATTATGTCAAATTTATTATCTTTCTAAATTTTATGTGAAAAAAAAAATTACAGGTATAGGGTTTTGAAACAGTTTTAGATTTGAAACCCATAATTTAAAATCAGTGAAGTCATTTAAAATTTAAAATTTAAAATAAAATGAATGCCAAAGTTGTGCCAACTTTACATCAACTATGAATAATTACAGCTAACAGACACTATATTGAAATACCAGCAAGTAATTTAAACTAATTATAAAGTATCTGTTGTATACATAAATTTTAATTTTAAATTGTTTATGTACAAAACAACATGGATGTTTCTGTATAAAAACATATTAATTCTTTTTGCAGCTATTCAGTATTTTAAAATGCAAATCTCAGGAAAAGTTGAAGAGTGCTTGTCAGTTAGTTTCAATACCTCAGAACATTAAAGTTCTTAATAAGATAAGATTCAACAAATTATTTTGTCACATGACATATATGTGTAAACATTTAAGTGTGTATATACACATGAATATATATATATATATATATATATACATATATACACAAAGAATTAAACTTCATTTGTAATTTGAAAATACAGAGTTGTAGCTTCAAAAATAATTATTTATAAACTTGAAACATCAAATTTTTATTTACAAATATTATATAAATAAAATTTAAAAATAAATTATACTAATAAAGATTCTAAAGTTTTTTATATATAATAAAATGCAAAACTAAGTAATTTTAAAAAACAAAGTCCAATATGTTTTTTGGGTGCTGCCAATGCCGCCACAAGCTGCCCTAAACTTGCATTGCACACCATAGTATATTTTATAATCCAAAAAATAAAAAAAAAATCTATAATTTTTTTTATAATCTACAAAAATCTATAAAAAAGATTATTTTGAATAATATTAGTTTGGGCTAAATTAATCTACAACATCTCTATTGTTTTAGTACTTGCTAAGTACTATTTTACACTTTCAAAAAAATTATCCATTTCTTAAACAAAGTGATAGGGTGTGCCTAAGGGGCACTTTATACTTAAAAATCCATTTGGAAAGGCCATGGTTGAAAAGTCTTAAAAGGTAAAGAAAAGCCCTCTTTTGGAAGCCTTAGGCTTTGATAGTATAAAGTAAGAATAGGCTATGAAATAGACTTAATCATCATTTTATTATAAATCTAAATATGTCAACTCATATCTTTATTTAAAAATTTATAGAAAGTATTAAAATTTTAATTTTTTAATGGTTGTTTTAAGTATTTTTTGACACAGCTTCTCAAAAAAAATTTAAATCATGTATTTGAAATGAACTAAACAAAAATTCCAATGACCAACATTATATATGTTATATAAGAAAAAAATACATTCCACCTCATCTTTTCCAATCAAAACATTTAAAAGTCAATGCTTCTCACCTTGTCCCCTCATTATAAAGTGTCTTTAATACAACTATTTGATTACTAGAAGCACATTTACAACCCATTGTAAGATCAAAGAAGTGGAACCACTACACCAAGTGAATGAGAGAGGTATTGGGAGGCCAAGAGAGGAGCCCTTTGAAGTCTTATAGAGTGTTCAACCAGTAATTTCAATTGCAGATGGTCTTCACAAGGCCGCTGAAGTTGTAGGAATTCCTGACCAAGAAAAAAAAATATTATGAATCAGCGGGCAGTGATCAGCCTGACGAGATCGAGACTCGGTCGTTAAATGGTGAAGGAGGAGATTAAGCATTTTTGGGGACAACAGGAAGACCGTAAACAGAACGAAGTCCTCAAGCCCCAGACCTAGACACTGATGTTCCTGAGTCAATTATTGCACTGAATGAGTTCGCTCCTTCATCAAATGGTAATGAAAGCCCTACATTGCATGCCACCTCCGAACCAATCAGGCAAAAGGACAAACCTTTTGTAGCACTTGGTCTTAGAGAAGAGACTCCCGTTGCAATGAGGAATGAGGAATGGAGACAGGGAGGTGATGCCTTCCCCAAAATCCGAAAAGGAAGATGAGGAAACACCAGAAGTCGCCTTGGAGGCAGTGGCATCTCCTGCTCCGGTAGCTGAAGAGAAGGTTGCTTCTGAGGTAGTTACTTCCCCGCTCGAGAGAACTGCTGCTCCTCAGCATTCCGCGTCGGGTTCGGCAGAATTCGTTGAGGAGGCTGGAAAATTCGCACCAGCTGCACCTGTTGAGAGCGAAGAAGTCAGTGCCTCAGTGACTGACAGAAGTAAACTGGTTGAGGAGGATAAGATTGTAAAGACGAAGGATGCAGAGTCTACTTTCCAAGTGCTTGCTGGGAGGCAGTATCTGCGGTGCAGATTCGAAGGAATGTTGAACCGTTTGTGCAGCTTCTGGAAGGGCAGCAGCAGTCTGCGATGGAGGACAAAACATAAAAATGAAATATATATTTTTTGGTGGAGGTTATAGACAAGGAGATGGGCGTGCGAGGAATGCGCAACAATCAGCTTAAGTGTGATGGGATTCTTTAGCTTTACTAGTCGATAGTCTCCATCGTTGCGATTCGAGAGACATCACATGCTAATGTACATATGCATGCTAAAAGAGACAGAACAAGGAAGCTAATGATACCCCTCAGACTGCTGAAGGGTCAAAAGTGAGGGAATCCAAGGACGTAGAGGACTATGATGATAGGAGGATAAGGACAGAAAGTAAAGATGATTTGAAAAATGTTAAAGCAAAAGATAACCGTATGAAGGAACCACGAGTGAACTGGAAATAGTCATGGAGAAATAACAGAAGTATCTAACAAGAAGATGCTGCAATATTAGAGTTTACCGTTCAAACTTACAACAAGTTTGAAAATGATGGGAATTTCTTGAAGAGAGTACAACCTTCTATGTCTCAGAAAGAGTCGAATACTGCAACTCATGCCTTCACTACCATCAGGATTACGACTAGAGTTGGAACCACCAAGTTGTGAAGGAGATTGATGTACGCAATGTCAAGATAGACAGTAGTGGTCGTGCGACTATAAGTTAGAAATCGATCACAAGAGTGGGGGTTCAGAGTGTGGCTGGTGATGCTAACTACTCCGAGCAACATAAAATCCTCACAGGAAATGACAAATATTACCAGTTCTGAGCCCGATCACAGAGTGGAAGAAATGTAAACAAGATATTCTCCATATGGTCAGGATCTGGAGATAATGGAAAGACAGTCATGGTCTCTCTGATCGAACGAGCATTTGGTGACTATGCAGTAAAGATGCCGACTTCATTACTCATGGGCAAGAGATTACAGTCATCAGCGGCCACTCCTGAACTAGCAATACTCAAAGGAAGACTTATTGCTATGGTACAAGAACCAGACGAAGGCGATAAGCTTAATCTTGGTGTGATGAAAGAGCTCACAGGAAACGATAGTCTCTACGTGAAATGATTGTCATCCTGCAAAAGGTTCGATGCGAGTGGGAGCGGGGAGCTTGCTTACTGCCACATAAAACGGGTGCCCGAGTTCGAAGCCGATGATCAGAACGAGCTGGTGTACTTGTTGCTGATACCGAGGTGTCTTCGGTCATCGAAGCTTCTTTTTTAGTACATAGCGGTAGGAGCAAAGCAAGCTGAGGGAAGGCAGACGTAGATCAAAGATCAAAGATCGCATAGAGAGGATAGTTGATTTAGATAGTTGATTTAGAGATTTGACATACTGTTCTTTATAAATGTTGCATTGTGACAACTTGGAATCTTTTGACTTTCATAATATACATAGTTTGAAGTTTGTGCAAGCAGAACTAATCACTGCAAGGATTCAAATCTATCATGGTATAGAATTGGTGTTTCCAAAAGGCTAAAAAATAAAAATAAAATGTGAGCAATTGAAGTGTTTATATTTAACAAAATTATATTATTTTTTAGAATTTCTATACTAAATGGTTCTTATATTTTGTACATCTAATCTTATTTGCTAGATAATCTTTGAGCTAATTCAATGACATGTATTGTAAAATTATTCTAAAATCTTGGCATCTTTGAATATATTAGTATATAAAGAAAATTGGTTGGTATTTTTTTAAGTATTAATATTTTTAAGAACATGAACCTAAATAAATTTCTAAAGATAAAATATATTCATATATAACTAAAAAAGAAAAAAAAAGATTAAAGAGAAATATAGTGATTCACAAAAGTTTTCAAACATCTCATTATTTGGAACAAATCTTGATGTTATGCCTTTCGCTTGTAGCTAATTGAACTATTATATTGCATGGAACATATCCAAGATGGTTCTTATTTAATTATAGATGTTTGTTGTCTTTAATACATGTTTAAGCCTCTTACAACTTTTTCTTGAAAAAAATGGTGTTCAACATATGAATGTTTTCCACCACAAATTTTTTTTATGCAATGAAGTCTATTAAAATCACAATTTATTTCAGATTTGTGTCCTATTAAAAGATGATAGTTTGCAAGTCAAGATGTTGCAACGTAATAGTATCAAAGAGCTTAAATTCCAAAATGTGTTGATATATTTATAAATCCATAATCCTATTGATTTTTTGGTTTAAAAGACCTTCTTCCAAAACAATCACTTAAAAGCACTAGTATTGATTATTTTTCCAATTCATCTCTATTCCAATCTATATTAAATAATCAATTCTATCAAAGCACTATATATAATTAAATATATATTAAATAATATATTAAATAATATATATAGTGCTTTGATTCATCTCTATTCCAATATATATTTAATAATCAATACTAGTCTTATAAAAATATGCTAATAAGACTAAAGATAGTCTTAGTCTTATATCTATAAATACTAATTAACTAAAAATCTATGTAAAAAATATAATTTATATAATAAATTATTAATATAATATGATTGATTTAATTTCATGATTTTATTTTTTAATATGATAATAATAATAATTATTTTGATTTTATTATATCATTATTTTTTTAAACTTATATAATTTTTTTAGACGACACATTTTTTTTATTCTATAAATTTTCTTCTCATATATAATGATCATTGAAAAGAACAATAATAATTATATTTTATATGTTATTTTCTTGGTAAATCCAAATACTTCTATCTTTTTGTTATATTTGACAATGATCCTTTCAATGATATTTTTAAATATTTATTCTAATCAAATTCAATAATTATCAAGGATAAGAACTCAAAGGATGTGAATAAATAAGCAAGACACATATCAAAGAGAGATGGCAAAAAAAAATATATATATATATATATATATATATATATATATATATTCAAGAAGAAATTAGAATAGCTATTACCAAAGGCAAAAAGATTAGAGATTCTTAAAACTAGACTAGAAGCAAGAAAAGAATTGACAAGAGTGAGGAAGGTTTTATTCTTGCCTCCATATATACTATCTAACTAAAAAGCTATATGACAAGTCTCTATAGGCCACATAACATGACTCCAATGTGCAAGACATATGTCATGGATATGAGCTGAAACAAATGCATAAATTAGTGAAAATTATGCCAAAAGAAAATAAAAAAATAGAAATAAGAAAATATATATTTTCAAGAAGAAATTAGAATGGCTATTATCAAAGACTAGAAAATACAAAAGATCCTTGAATTAGACTAGAAGCAAGAAAAAAATTGATAAGAGTAAAGAAGACTTCATTTTTATTTTTATATATATTATTTATCTAAGAGCTATATGGCCTCCAATATGTGTTCAATTTGTAAGACACATATCAAACTAGCCAGGCAAGTTTTCTACATGTGTGCCATATATTTAGCTTGTTTCACAAGCTATCAATATGTGCAACACATGATTAGCTTGTTGACCAAGTTTTTAACCTACCAATCATCTATAAACATGTATAAAGATGAATTTGTCTTTATTAAGCTTTTCTATAAGATATTATCAAATTAATCTACTTTTATCTACTTCTATCTATCTCTACTAACTAAATAGTTATTCAAATAAATCTTCTGTTTGTGACATTATCCCCTTTCTAGAGACGAGTCCTACGAGGAATATCGATTATGTATTGAGGAAGTCCAAGACACGCTAAATTATATTTGTTATATATTTTGATCTTTGTTCTCTTCAAAGGTAGTTGATAGGTCCCCTCAGCCATTGATAATATCTCATACTAGGGCGAGAGGACCACCTTGTTATTTGATTATTGTTGAAGCTTTTATAACTTCCTTTAAAGAAAACATTTGGAACACTATCAAGAGTAGTTTTTATCTTTAAAAGTATTATAAAAAATCAAGAGTTTCTTCCAAGTTTGTGATATCAAACATATTGTATCTTATCATCAATCCAAGAAAGAACATGTCATTCTTGATGATCTTCATCTCTATTTTTTTTGTCTTGAAGGTTGTAATAGTCATAATGTCTCATCTAATAAATTAGCAAACAATGGTTCTTGAGTTAAATTTGTTAGCTATTAATTCTCCATTTTTTTTGCATGAACAAATTCAAAAAAATAGCAAACAATGATATAAGATATAATGAAATCTCTATTGATTCTACTTTGCTTTATAGCAAAGATTTTCTTGACTCTTCATCTTGATTTTAATACATGTTGTCAATGAAATATATTGACTTTTATTAATGTATTTGCTAGATTCTTAGATGGCTCCTATGTGCATTTATTAATATTATATCTATGCCAATGTATAAGATATTCTAGTGAATTTTGGTACCACCTTGAATCTAAGATCTCTTCTATCTCAAATTCTTTATTATTGTCCACTTTAATAGGAAGTAATGGCATTTGTCTTCTTCCTAATATATCCACTATCTTGTATGACTTGAGTAGTAATATATGCAATATAAAATGAATCTTCATAGATTTTGGTAAGCATAATTAATAAGCAACTTGATTAATCTATTTATAAATCAAAAATGGTTCAAGCCTACAATAATCTATCTTGTCACAAGGACAATTAGTCTTGATATTATGATAAAGTGATCATATATTATCACCTACGTAGAATTGAGGTTGCTCTTTACGATAGACATCTGCATTGATCTTTTGTTATTTTTGAGCTTCTTTTAATTATACCTTCATTGTTGTATGTAGCTTTGACAACCGATTTGCTAAATCTTTTGTTGCAAGATTGTCAACTTTTGAAAAGTAAAAAGTATTAAATCGTGGATGATAACTATAATTTGTAAAGAATGGAATTTATTGAGTAGAAAAATATACCAAATTAATATAAATGAATTCTATTAATGATAAAAGAATTGTCCAATCATCTTGATAATATTTGATGGTACATCTCAAATATTGCTCTAAAACTTGATTTATGAGTTTTATTTGTCCATTAGTTTGAGGATAAAAAATTGAAGATAGTTTTATATCCATCTTCAATATTTTGAAAAATATTCTCCAAAATCTTGATACAAATTGAGTTCTTCTATTTGATATAATATCTCTTGATAATCCATGATAGTGATAGATATTATTAAGGAAGAGTTTGGCTATTTCTTCACTTCTAATAGATTTTGTATATAATATAAAATATACCATCTTAGTAAAATGACATACAATCACAAATATAGTATCATATGAATTTGAATTTTGAAGATCTAAGATAAAATCTATAGAAACAAAAGACCAAGGTTGTTCTCATATAAGAAATAGTTGGAAAAGTCCATAAGGTCGATGATAAGGAGTTTTTGATCTTGAACAAATATCGCTGTCATACTGCATTTACGTGCAGTGTATAAAAATATTATATATCTTGTATCTATTGTTATTATATGTATGAGTGTTAGAGGTTATTTTAAAAGATATTATATAGAGAGGATTTATTATAGCCACTTATTTAGTGAATTAAGATGGCTATTTGTTTTGTTCCTACCTTACTTATATCCTAGAATAGATTCTTTTGTAATTAAAAAAAAGATAAAGATTGTTTAATTTGTCTTATTGACTTTTGAGGTAGAATGGAGCTTGTGAGGAGTAAAAAAGAAGAGCATGGCATGAATAGGGCTTGTCCAATAGGATTTGGCTGCCCTTTTGGGCATATCATAGTCTAATATGGAAAGAAAGGGGAATATACTCCTCTAACTAGACCTAAGATTTGATAGCTTTTGAGTGGTGAACTTTAGAGAAAGATAGCTCCGAGTATATAGAAGCGTTTATACTAAAAATTGAGGTGTGTGTTCTTCAAGTTGTGAAGATTCTAGAACCTATTCACTTCCTTATATTGAAGTTTCGAGCAAGAAGTTATGCTTGTTTTAGTAGAGTAAGATCTGCTGCTATCAAAAAGTGATGGTAGAAAATTCGATCTGCCATTGCAAGTTTGATTTCAAATTTTTCTTAGTGAAATTTGTAGAAAGTGTGGAAAATTGTGCTAGCTTTCTATCAAGATATTTCTTGTAGCATTTGGAGTTGGAGAAGAAAAGTTGTGAGCTTAAGAGTAGACAAGGGTTTGCTGCCACCTGACGAAGAAGGGTAGAGATTTTATTCAACCACCTAAGTCGGACAATATCTTTAATCTTTTTGATATTTTAGACGCTTATAGTAGCTTGTATAAGCTTTTCACAAAAACAAAAATCAATACATTTGGAGCTTTTGTAAAAGTTTTATGAGCCGTGAAGTGTCAAAAGGGCAAATTGAAGAGTAGAATCAACTAGCTATAAAATCTGGAGTTTGAGAGGCATGCATGCATAATTTTAGAATAAGTTAGATGATGGAGTGAGCTTTTTAAAAAGCTATTGCATGCCCAATTTGGAGAAGGGAAGTAATCACAACAAAGGCTGAAGTGAAGAGGAGCTTTGCTGCCTTTGCATTTGCTGGGATATTTTAGTGCCTATTTCTTTAGCGATAACTTTTTAACCGTAAGATATCTATTTGTGAAATTTTGATATGTTTTACAATGGATTATTAGTTTTTTATAGGCTATAAGCATACTTAATTTGAACTTTGGATGGATTTTTAGTGATTTATTTAGTTTCAGCTTGTTGTATAACTTGTATTCCTCATATGCGGTTGTATTTTGAGGTATATTTGAGTATATACACACTTTGCTTATACTTATTATACAAATATATATACTTATATTTATTTCAAGTATTTATATAAATATTCTATAAATATTATACATAATATTTGTACAAGTATTTATATAAGTATTTATACAAGTATTATATCAAAGATTATATACTATTTTATACAAGTATTTATATAAGTATTATATCAAGTATTATATAAGTATTTATATAAGTATTATTCAAGGATTTATACTTTAAAATTGTATAAGTCTTGTACAAATATAATACAAGTATAATTTGAAAGCTTGAACAAATATTGAGCAAGTATAGAAGATACTTGCATGGCTTCCTCTCATGTTCCCTGCTAATTCTAGTAGTAGCTAGGAACCCAGCGTTTTTCCAAGGCAAATTCTCTCTACCCGACATCGCATGACTATATAAATTCTTTAATAACCTTTCACATTTGAGACCACCAAAAATCTCTTGATATTAGTTCCAAAGTCTTATTATATCCAAAATGTCTTATTGTAAGGAAGTTGTGATAAGCTTCAAGAGTACATAGTCATGCTTCATCTTTTGGAATATATAGGTGTCTTTCAAAATAAAATAGATATTTGAATTTTTATAAACAAGGGGGTCTAAAGACATACTTGACTAAACTTGCTTAACAAAAATTAAATCAATAGTTGATATTGATTTTATTGCTTGAAGATGAAATTACTCCGGCTTCAAAAGAATTATTCTTTGTTGATCAAAAGATAAATTTTCTTCTTTTAGTATAAGAATGTCTAAAAAGAGCATTAGACAAACCTTGTAGTTTTTTTTGTCAATAAATAATAATAAACTTAAATTTTAATATAGATATATTTCAATGAGCTTGACAACAATTCAATATGTGTACTGGCATAAAATATTCAAGGTTCTTGTGATTTGTATATACAATAACTAGATTAGAATTGCCTTTTAGATAATGATGCCATTCTTGAAAAGAATCCACAATTACAAAAAATTCTTTATTATGGATTTTGTAATTAATCTTTGCTGCTGAAAATTTTCTGGAATAAAAAGCTATTAGATGGAATTTGTCATTTGCTGCCATTTGTGATAATATTGTGTTCAAAACAAAGTTTGATGTGCCTTTTTTCATAAAAAATGCTATGAAAAAATTAATGCAATATAAGATTGGTATAGAAGTGAAAGTTGCTTTTAAATCTTCAAATGATGCTTTTGTTTCTTTATTCTACTTAAGTTTTTTTTTTACAAATTAAGTGTGTAAATAGAATTGCAACTTCAAAAAAGTTTTTGATGGTGATTTAATAGTAATTGGCAAATTTCAAAAAGTATTGCACATCTCTTACTGTTCTTGGAATCTTCTAATCTATGATTGTTTAGACTTCCATAGGATCCATCTTAAGACCATCATTTGAAATGATACATCCTAAAAAATCAATTTGAATAGTGTGAAATACAAACTTTTTCTTTTTAACATATAATCCTACATCTCTAAGTTTTTGTAATATATGACAAACATGAAGTTTATACTCTTTTATATTCTTAGAATACATCAGAATGTTGTCTAAATAGCAGATAACAAAATAATCAAAAAAATCACAAAAAATATAATTCATAAATTTTAAAAAAGCAACTAGTATATTTGTAAGTCCAAAAAGCATGACATTATATTTGAAATGTCCATATGTAGTTCAAAATGCAATCTTTTATTCATCTTTTTTTTTTTTATGCATACCAGATTATATGTTCCTCATAGATCTATTTTTGTATAGATCTTAACTTGATTTAGTTGATCAAAAAGTCTAAATATCAAAGATAGAAGGTATCTATTCTTGATGGTAATTTTATTGAATCCTTGATAATCTATACACATTTATAGCGACCTGTCTTTTTTCTTTATAAATAAGATAGGAGCTCTTATTGGAGATTTTGAATGACATATGAAATTCTTGGCTAAATTTTTATCAATATATTTTTTGAGTTCAATCAATTCATTTTGTGATAAATTGTAGATTGGTCCAAAGAAAGGTTGAGTTCTTTCTTTGAGATTGATTGAGCAATTATATAGATGATGCTTTAAAAAAATATCTATATTTTTTTTTTAAAAAATATCTTAATAATCTTAATATTAGCTTAGAATGTCGCTTGGAATCTTTCCACTATCAAAAATAGATGTAGCATAAATAACAAAAGATGATCTTCTTTTTGTTGCATTCATAAAAGATTTTACACCTATAAGTACAGATTTTATTATATTAGACTTATGGCTTTTTATTTGGTTAATAGGATTCTTATTTATGCATTGAAAAAAGTCAAGTCTACAAGAAATCTAGTCTATTTGAAGATGATACTTTTCTAACCATGATAAATTTAAAATAACTAAATTGGAAGAAGATTTAATTATATTAAAGATTACAATTATTATGACCATCTATTGTTACATTTAAAAGAATGATTTTATGAATAACATCTCCAAAAGATAATGGACAACTATCTATAGCTTTTACATGTAGGGATTTAATTTCTTATAATAAAGATATTCTATTACTTTTAACAAATTTTTTATCTAAAAAACACGTTGAGACTCCTGAATCTAGTAAGATAAAGAGTTTGTGATTCTTAGTTCTCAAACATACATCTATTATAAAATAAGAGGATTTTGAGGAGAGAATAAGACCTTTATTAGGAGTTGTATAAGATTCCAGTTGCACGGTGTCGTGTGGCATGAACTTCTATCTAGGAATACACCGGATACCTAGCTGTAGAGAATTTTTACTTAATATTTATTGGCTAAACTCTAATGAGTTATTTGTCCTAAATAAGAAGGATAAATACACACAATAATATAAGAAAAAGGTTTTGTATGATTAAAACCTCTTATTTTTAATTAGGTTTGTACATAAGTTTTCTCTATGATATGTAGAAAATCCTTAAAAACCTTTTAAAGACTCATCTATATATCAAAATCATATCATGGCTCTATACATCCACTTTTTACACCTCCATAAAGTCTTGGCTCCCAAAAACACCTTTAGTATGCACAAAAGTCCAAATTTGCAACAAAAACCCTTAAAAATATATTTTCCCGCAAAGGATGTTTTTCTTTCCAAACTTTAGAAAATCATATCTTCTGATCGAGCCGTTCAGTTTTCTTCAAACTTTCAGGCAAGGTAGAATTCACCTTCAAGCTTTACCACAAAAAATTTCAACTGCAAATATACTTCCGATCGTTTGATATCTGAAAACCCCTAGCAGATGCTTAAAACCCTAGCTCAGAGACACCCGAGCACTAGTTTCTCAATATCTCACAAACCCAAAACCCTAATGCCACAAAAATTTTGCACATAGTCTTGTGACGTAAATATATATACTCCTGAAAATTTTGAGCCAAAAATATATCAAATTGACTAAGATATAGCTCAAAATGTAACCGCTAGTTAAGCAGAGTCACTTACTGCCTTTAGCTTACACGCACTGACTTCAACTCGCAATATCTCCTTGATCCTAGCTTGGATTTTATCAAAATATACATGAAAAGTGTAGCCAAGAAAGTGCGCTTTCCAATCCTAGTCGCCGATCTTTGATTGCTCTCTGTGTGCGCGAGATATACCCAAAAGAGTGATAGTAGGTCCAAAATCGACACCCTAACTTTGAGCGCCTATAACTTCTTCATTAAAAGTCCAAATCATGCAAGATTTGCACCTAAACCATACCCAAAAACCTAAACCTGATGACCCTAGCCTCTGATGTTCGACTCCCCTCGAAAAACAAACCCTAACTCCTAATAAACCCTCGGGCAGCCTCCTTGAAGCCCATTGGGCATGATTTTTGGCCAATTAGAATAGAGATTTCTATCATCCACCTCTATTCATCTACATGGATGGCCAAACTACCCTTTTTACACTAAAAACCCTTTTCTAACCCTTCTTCTTATAAGATTTACATACTTGGTGCTTTAAGCACCAAATAAAAGAAGTAAATAAGATCTTAAGGATCACCAATGTCTAACATAGGTGACTTAAGATATACACAAGTTACTATCAATATAAAATTAACTTCAAAAGTCACTACTAAAAAGAAAATAAGGTTGTATAAATCTTAATAATAATCCTTTTAATAGATCCTTTCTAAACTAGCAACCTAATCACATCCTATAACTAATAAAATCCACTGATATGACTTTCATTTAGCTAAGTAATAAATTATACATTAAATATACATGTACAATTTTTTCACATAGTAGCCGAACCACAACACGACAACAGTCTCTATTGTAACTTGACAAATTCGTTTTCCAACATGTTGTCTTTTTTGACAGCCATACTTCTTATTTTGTAGTTGCATCATTTCTTTGAATAATATTGAGCAGTGTGCTTAGGTTCTCCACAATATAAACACAATCTTTTTTGACAACAACAAGTCTTTTCTTATTTAGTAAGAGATTTAAAACATACCACATTAATTTGTATGTCTTCTACTTCTCAATATATGTATTAAAAAGATGTCGGTTTTGCTATTGTATTATAATATTATTGAAACTCTCTTGTACAACTCTCAGATCATAATTAAAAAAGTCAATTGTCATACTTTACAACAAAGTCAATTACTTGACTTAATGTTTGACGATTGGATAAGTTGGGCATTAATTTTTGTTACCTCATATTGTAATCCGTAGAAAAATTGGCTAATAAGTATAATATCATCTCACTTGATATTAATTACTAGTTGTCAAAATTATAAAGAATATGATGTCACTGATGAATTATTTTATTGCAAGATATAGATCTTATTATTTATAATATAAATTATATCATATTTTCTATATATAGATCAAAATTTTGCTAAAAATATCTCCAAATTATATAATATTGAATCACATTATTCAAAAAAAGATGAAAACCACAATAAAACAAAACCTAAAAGTAGTGTTTCAATAAACCTGACTTATGATCTTTGAGTTGGATAATTTTAGAATTGAAGTTCAATCATCAATTATACTTGATTGATGAATTCTTGAAATTTAGATCTTATACCATCAAACTTCTTTGAAAAACTAATTTTTGGTTCCTTGATGCTTGAACAGTGTCCAATTGTAGGTGAAGTGATATGGCTTAAAGCAGCTCCAATCATTTCTATATCTTTACTTCCTGCTAATTTTGTTGTTTCTTGTAGTCGTACATTGAGTTGATGCATTGCAAGCATTAATTCTTTCATTTGTTCTTGCGTTTGTACTATTGCACTCTTTATTTTAGCAAGCTCTCCCATGATAATACAATAGAAAGTAAAAGAGTGTCTATTCTCACTTATAAAATAAAACAGTCAAGAATAAAAGAAAAAAATTCTAAGAACAATATCAGTTTAGAAGTAGATAATCTATAATTTCTAATATGTTTATGTTTTATCAAAAAAAAAAAATCCACTTTTAATCAAAAATAGACAAAGCTTTGATATTATATCTTCATTCTTATCAATTCGTTAAAGACATGGACTAAAAAAAGATATATAAATTAGTGAAATCTATGTCAAAAGAAAGTGACAAAATAAAAATAAAAAAATATATATTAAAGAAGAAACTAGAATGACTATTGGCAAAGATTGAAAAATATAATGACTCTTTAATTAGATTGGAAGCAAAAAAAGAATTGAGAAGAGTGAAGAAGGCTTTATTTTTATCTCTATATATACTATTTACCTAAGAACTATATGGTGGCATTGTATAGGACCTTCAATATGTGTCCAATTTGCAAGACACATGTCAGATTTGCAAGACAAGTTTCCTATATGTGCACCACATACTTAGCTTGTTGACCAAGTTTTTAACCTATCAATCAGCTATAGATATGTATAAAGGTGAATCCGCATCTACGAAACTTCTAAAAAGCTACTCTATAAGATATTATCAAATTAATTTATTTTTATCTATTTTTATCTATCTATTTTAACTAGATAATTATTGGAATAAATCTTATGTCCGTGACATCTTTGATATTTAAACTTTTTGATCAATTAAATCAAGCCAAGATCTATATCAAAATAGACTTATAAAGAATATATAACCTAATACATATTAAAAAAGGAAATGAATAGAAGATTGCTTTTTGAAGAAGGTATAAATATTTTATATACAATTTTATTTCTTTTAGACTTACAAATGCTCCAATTGCTTTTCAATATCTAATAAATGATATTTTTTTTGTAATTTTTTTTAAAAAATTATTATTTATTATTTAGATGATATTTTGATTTAATCTATGAATATAAAAAAATACAAACAACACGTTTATTGTATATTACAAAAACTTAGATATGCAAAATCATATACCAAGATGAAAAAATATGTATTCTATACAACTTAAGTTGATTTTTTAAAAATACATCATTTAAAATGATGGTCTTATGATGGATCTAAAGAAAATTTATGAACTAAAATTCCTCTCTATTTATTTTTAAAGGAAAAATAACTATACAACAAATTCAAAAGGTAATAGAGACTAATTGTGTGATTATTTTAATGGTTGATTAATTAATCAAGTGGTTGTAGTTCTAATTTTTTAGATAATGTCTTTCAATCAATGATTATTATTTGATTTAATTTAGAAAAATAATAAAAAATAAAATAAGAAAAGACAAGGATTAGATAGAATTAACAAATAAAAATAGTTGGATGAGAAAGAATGGATAGAACAAGAAATTAGATAAAAAAAATGTTGTTCAACAAAAATAGGTGCAATTGCATGAAAATACCATTATCAAATGAAAACAACATAATTAGATGAAAATAAGCATAGTTAGATGGAAATAGTATAATTGGATGAAAAAAACACAACTAAATGAATAAACAACATAGGATAGAGCAACAATAGTAAGAAAAACCTTCCAACTTCAAACCTTTATAACTTTTCTATTTCAACTCCAAATTTGGTGATTCTTTCATCTAATCTTATTAAAAAAAATTCCTATATAATAAATATTTATAAATGAGAAAATAATTCTATTAATAGTAAATTCTAATAGGATCAGGAGGAACATAAAACAACAACTAATAATACAAATTTATAACAAACAAAATAATACAACTCTTTGGTGCTTCAATAGGTTGTCCTTGCCTAGGATTCAAATCAAAGGTGTAAGAAAGATAGAGATAGGTAGATAGATAGATTGATTGATTGATGAAGAACAAGGCTTTGAAAGGGTTTTATGTACCTAAGCCCTCAATCTATTTACCGGAAATTATCCTTGCTAGTAACTTACAAGTAACAATTAATTTGAGAGCAAGTAATATAACTTGTATGCCACGTTATCTTATTCTAAGTATTTTTAACTACCAACTATTATTTTTAATATCACTTATTATTAAGAGGTCAAGCTACATCTTCTATGATTTTCAACTAATGTTATTTGTAAAAAGGATCAATGATTGGCATCCATTTTCTATAAGATGATGATAAATCACCATAGATATCAATCAATAGATAAGTTTTAATTCTTGATAATTTAATTAGCCAAAGCTTATATAAAATAATTTATTAATTTATTAATAGAAATATTAACTTTTAAAAAGAATTTAATTAGAAACCAAATTGATTTGTTGTTATAAAAATAATGGTTTAAGAATAGAATAGCTCTCCATCTTCTTCTTTCACCATCACTTGTGGCTTCAAGAGCAAAGTAATTTTCTATCTTTTTTCTTCACCATCTTTTGTAGCTTCAAGAATAGAATAATTCTTCATCTTCTTCCTTCACTATCTTTTGTAGCTTTAAGAGTGGAATAACTTCCCATCACTTTTTCATCATACTCCAACTACAATTAACTTGATATTTTCTAACAACTACATTTTAAATAAAAATTAATATTTTTTAGAATCTAATTTTTATAACTAAATTCTATTAAAATCAATTTGATAATATAAGACCTTGGTATATAATTTAGACCAAAAACCTCTATTTTTTCATAAATAAAAAATATTATATCTTTTCAAAATACTAAAAATTAAATAAATAAAATTTTGGTGCATGATTTAAGACTCACAAAGTTCAAACTGTCATGGATTGAAAAATTCCAAAAATAATAAGAGATATTCAATATTTTTTAAAATTTCTTAATTATTATTTAATTTCAATTAAAAACTTTTTTCAAATTGTAACTTCACTTATATCTTTGACATATAAAGACAAATTTGAGTGGAACAAAGAAATTGAAGCAACACTTTAAGCTTTAAAAATAACTTTTATTATAACACCAATTTTATATTAAGTCTACTTTTCTAAGCCATCTACATATACAAGTCTCATCTAGATAATACAAGTCTTTGTTGATTTCTTCTTAAAATCTCTTTCTAAATCAAGTCTCTTATTCTGTATTGTTGTATCTTTGATAAAATTTTGTCAAGATTTGTATTTAATACTACTCACTAGTCAAGAAAACAAGGTTTGTCAAATGTCTTGTTTAAACATTCTTATCTTACACCATATAAGGATAATTTTTATCCTTCAATCTAAATTACAAGATGGCTTCAATTAAGATTTATTTATATTTGGTGGTATGAAGTGAGAGAAGTAAATAATAAAAATAAAAGAAGAATAAATACAAAACAAGTGAAATAAATGAAATCAAGTAATTATACAATCTAAAACTAGGTCATAATTTATTTATTATATTTTTATCTAATAAAAAATAAAAATAAAAAATAAAAAAATATTTTTAAATAGATAATTTATTGTCTTTTTAATAATATGAGAAACATATAAATCCAAATTACTATGAATAAGTTATGAAGGTTTAAAGATACAAAGTGAATAATTAAAAAATTAAATGAAAATGTTTTGCTTCAAAGATAACTTGCTTATAGATCAAGAATTCAAGCCTCTTCAAGGCTCACATGTAATATGCAAGGTACTCTAGAGAGGCTTCAAAGCCTTAGTCTTTTACTCCTTCCTACATCCAAGATGCCACAACCCATATGGAACTTATACACTTCTTTTTTTATAAGGACTAGACTAGCTACTAGTCTTTCTATTTTTTACTAATAGAACTAATTTTTTTGTATTTTTTACTTTACCATGGTATTCAAAAACATCCAATTAGTCTAGGAATCTTATATGGCCTTCAAATCTTGCTTCATTTCTTCATAATGACTTCCAAGGTGGTAAAACTCAATTTTATCAAAGTCTTGAAATCTTTTCTAAAAATTCCTAAATAAATTCTAAAACAAATTCTAAAAAATCCTATGATATTTCTATAATAATAATATCTATTTGAAATAATATTTTTTTATCTTTTTAATATTTTATAATATTAAAATTATTTTAAATCTACTAAAAATCTTATTTTTTATATAATTAACTAAAAAGATATGAGATTCTTTTTCATGCTTTTTCTAACTACTAATTAATTATTGATAAGATTTTTATAAGTAATACATATAGATAAAAAGCCAATATACACATTGATCTTAATAACTAATTATTAATATTTAATAATAAATAAAAATATTAAATCAACTAAAATAATTATCTCTAAGACTTATTAAGACTTCATTTCTTTTTTATTAATACTATTTTCTTTCACTTAGCATCTTCTAAATACATCTTCACCTAAAAATTATAATTTTGGCATTATAAATATATTTTTTTGTCCTAAAAAAACTAGTGAGTCAATTTAATGACTTATACACCAAAACATAAAGAAGCAGCTTATGATCAATAGCAAATAATTCTTTTGAAATTCAATCAATTTTATCTTTGAGCTATAAAATCAATAATGCCAATTGATTCAATATTTATTAATTAAATTTATTTAAGATTTTTTGATTAAAAATTCAATTGAAATTTATTGATTAAATTTATATAAGGTTTGAAAAAAACAACTTCAATTCCTAGTTGGTGATAAAGTATAGTTATTTTTTTATAATATCAAAATTAATTGCTCTTGTGACAAGTTAGATTATCATAGACTTAGACCATTTTTTATTAGTGATTAAATCAATCCAATTGCATATCAATTACATCTATCAAAGTCAATGAAGGTTCATCTTATTTTCCGCCTATCTCTTTTTACATCACATAAGATGGTGGATATACTACAAAAAATACAATTGCCACTTATACTAATAGAAGTTGACAACAATCAAGAATTTGAAATTTAAAAAGTCTTAGATTTAAGGCAATACTAAAATAAATTAAAATATCTAATAAATTGGCACAAATATGATATCAATAAACATATATTGGAACTATGTAAAAATTTGATAAATGAATGATAACTTGTCTATTCTTTTCATCAATAACATCCATTGAAATCAAGGACTAATCATTGACAATGAGATAGTATAAATTTAAAAAAATCAAGTTTAAAGATCAGCTTGTAGAATTTTTTTGCAAATTCATAGAACTTTTTTACAAAATTGCTAGATAAAGCATTTAGGTTGTATCAATCTAAAAGATGTTGCAATTATAATGAATATTCTTAAAAGAGACATATTCTTCCTTGAATAGATGATAAAATATAACATATTTGATACTATGATTTTAAAAGAGACTCTTAATGTTTAATAATACTATTAGAAGTAGGTGTTATATTTGATAGAATATAAAATATATTATTTAAAGATAGTAATAAAGGCCTCAATAATGATCAAATAATTAAGTGATCTTTTTATTTTGGTATAAGATATTATTGATGGTTGAAGGGACCTATCAATCACCTTCATGTAAAATAAAGATAAATTTATTTTGCTAATATCATTCAATAGATCTTAGATTTTATTAATTTATGAAGAAATTTCACAACTCATAGAGCTTATTACCTAGAAAGAAGATGATAATATCATAGAAATTTATAATTACTAATATATTTATTTAAATAAATAGAATTATTTAGAAATAAATAAAAATAGATTAAATTATTAATATCTTTTTTTAAAGCTTTTTATAAGCTTCATAGATGCAAATTTGATCTTATATATAATTCTAGGTGTTTGGTAGATTGAAAGCTTAGCCAACAAGTTGGCTACATGTTGCATATGTTGGCCACTCGTATTATAAGTTGGCCACATGCCACACATATTGGCCACTTGTACTACAAGTTGGCCAAATGACACACAAATAGGAAACTTATTCTATAAATTAGACATATGTTGTTATAGACATAAGATTTATTCTAATAACTACCTAATTAGTAGAAATAGATAAAAATAGATAAAATTAGGTTAATTTGATAATATCTTATAAAAAAGCTTTCTAGATGCTTCATAAATGCGGATTCATCTTTATACATGTCTATAGGTGATTGGTAGGTTAGAAACTTGGTCAACAAGCTAACCACATGTGGCACATATTGGTAGTTTGTGGAATAAGCTAAATACGTGGCACACATATAAGAAACTTATCTTATAAGTTTAACATTTGTCTTGCAAATTGGACACATGTTGGAGGTCTTATAGAACGTCACCACATAGCTCTTAGCTAAATAGTATATATAGAGACAAGAGTGAAGCCTTCTTCACTCTTGTTAACTTCTTTCTTATTTCTAATCTAGTTCAAGAGTCTATTGTATTTTCTAATCTTTGATAATAGCTATTTGAATTTCTTCTTAAATATATGTACTTCCTTATTTATATTTTTTCATTTTTTTTGGCATAATTTTCACTAATTTATGCATCTATTTCAGTTTATATCTTTCACAGATTGATAAGAATGAAGATACAATATCAAAGCTTTGTCTTTCCTTAATTAAAAGTAGATTATTCTTTTTTCTTGATAAAACATAAACATATTAGAAGTTGTGGATTATCCACTTTTAAATTAATATTGTATCTAGAATTTTTTTCTTTTATTCTTAAATATTTTATTTTATATTGAGAATAGATATTTTTTTCTTTCTATTGTATTATTATGATAGAGCTTGCTGAAATAAAGAGTGCAATGGCACAAATACAAGAGCAAATGAGAGAATTAATGTTCACAATGCATAAACTCAATATACTACTATAAGAAGCAACAAGATTAGCAAAAAGTAAAGATATAGAGATGATTAGAGCTGCTTCAAGCCATATCACTTCACCTACAATTGAACACCATTCAAGCATCAAGGAAATAAAATTAGTTTATCAAAGAAGTTTGATGGCACAAGATCTAAATTTTAAGGATTCATCAATCAAGTACAACTGGTAATTGAACTTCAACCTTAAAGCTATGTAGCTCAAGGATTACAAGTGAAGTTTATTGGAACACTATTTTCAAGTTCTACTTTATTGTGGTTTTCATCTTTTCTTGAATGGCGTGATCCAATATTATATAATTTGGAGGCATTTTTAATAGAATTTTGATTTATGTATGGAAAACATGATGCAATTCATGTTGCAACCAACAAGGTGCGCATCTTACAACAACAAAATTGATCACTGATATCATATGTTTCACAATTTTAACAACTAATAATTGATACTAAGTGAGATGATACAATACTCATTAGCTAATTTTTCTATGGATTACAATATGAGGTAACAAAAATTAATGCTCAACTTATCCAATCCTCAAATATTGGATCAAGCAATTGATTATGCTGTAAAGTGTGATAATTATTTTTTTGAATTTTGATCTGAGAGTTACATAAAGAATTCTTGATATTACTATAATACAATAGCAATACTCACGTCTTTTTAATTTGTACATTTAGAAATAGAAGACAGACAAATTGATGTGGTACATTTTAAATCTCTTACTAAATAAGAAAAGACTTGTCATTGTCAAAAAAGATTGTGTTTATATTATGGAGAACCTAAACACACTGCTCAATATTATTCAAAAAAATGATGCAACTACAAAATGAGAAGTATGGCTATCAAAAAAGACAATATGTTAAAAAATAAGTTTGTCTAGTTATAATAGAGACCGTGCAAGTAAAATCTTATACAACACTTAGTAAAGGTCTTATTCTCTCCTCAAAATCCTCTCCTTGTTTTATAAAAGATGTGTGTTTGAGAATTAAAAATCACAAATCTTTTATCTTGCTAGATTTAGGAGTCTCAACATGTTTTTTAGATAAAAAATCATAGAATATCTTTAATATAAGAAATTAAACCCGTACATGTAAAAGCTATAGATGGTTGTCCATTATCTTTTAGAAATGTTATTCCTAAAATCTTTCTTATAAATGTAACAATAGATGGTCATAATAATTGTAATCCTTAATATAATTAAATCTTCGTCCAATCTAGTTATTTTAGATTTATTATGGTTAGAAAAATATCATCTTCAAATAGACTAGATTTCTTGTAGACTTGACTTTTTTCAATGTATAAATAAGAATCCTATTAATCAAATAAAAAGCCATAAGTCTAATATAATAAAATCTGTACTTGTAGGTACAAAATCTTTTATGAATGCAACAAAAAGAAGATCATCTTTTGTTATTTATGCTACATTTATTTTTTGATAGTAGAAAGACTCCAAGCAACATTCTAAGCCAATATTAAGATTATTAAGATATTTTTTAAAAAAATATATAGATATTTTTTAGAACATCATCCATATGATTGCTCAATCAATCTCAAAGAAAGAACTCAACCTCCCTTTGGACCAATCTATAATTTATCACAAAATGAATTGGTTGAACTCAAAAAATACATTGATAAAAATTTAGCCAAGAATTTCATATGTCATTCAAAATCCCCAGCAAGAGCTCCTATCTTATTTGTAAAGAAAAAAGATAGGTCGCTATAAATGTGTATAGATTATCAAGGATTCAATAAAATTACTATCAAGAATAGATACCTTCTATCTTTGATATTTAGACTTTTTGATCAACTAAATCAAATTAAGATCTATACAAAATTAGATCTACAAGGAACATATAATCTGGTATGCATCAAAAAAAGAGATGAATAGAAGATTACATTTTGAACTAAATATGGATATTTTAAATATAATGTCATGCTTTTTGGACTTACAAATATACCAGCTGCTTTTTAACATCTTATGAATGATATTTTTTGTAAGTTTCTTAATTGTTTTATTATCTATTATTTAAACAATATTCTGATCTATTCTAAGAATACAGAAGAATATGAATTTCATGTTTGTCGTATATTACAAAAATTTAGAGATGTAAAATTATATGCTAAAAAAAAATATATGTATTTTATACTATTCAAATTGACTTTTTAAAATATATCATTTCAAATAATGGTCTTAAGATAGATTCTATAAAAGTCCAAACAATCATGGACTGGAAGATTTCAAGAATAATAAGAGATGTGCAATATTTTTTGAAATTTATCAATTATTATCAAATCACCATCAAAAACTTTTTTGAAGTTGTAGCTCTATTTATACACTTAATTTGTATGAAAAAACTTGAATGGAATAAAGAAGTAGAAGCATCATTTGAAGCTTTAAAAACAACTTTCACTTCTATACCAATCTTATATTGCATCAACTTTTCTAAAGTATTTTTTATGGAAATAGGTACATCAAACTTTGCTTTGGACACAATATTATTACAAATAAAAGTAGATGATAAATTCCATCCAATAGTTTTTTATTCTAAGAAATTTTTAGTAGTAGAGATCAACTACAAAATCTATAATAAAGAATTTTTTATAATTGTGGATTCTTTTCAAGAATGACATCATTATTTAAAAGACGCTTCTAGTGCAGTCGCCATGTATAAAAATCACAAGAACCTTGAATACTTCATGCCAACAAGTATGTTGAATCATCGTCAAGCTCATTGAAACATATCTTTGTCAAGATTTGAGTTCATTATTATTTATTGGCTAAAAAAACAACAAGGTCTATTTTATGTCGTTTCTAGATATTTTTAATTTGTACCAAAAGAAAAAGATTCAGTTTTTGATCAATAAAAAATGATCCTCTTGAAGCTAAAGCAATTTCATCTTTGAGCAATGAAATCAACATTGACTATTGATTCAATTTTTATTAAGTAAGTCTAGTCAAATATGTCTTTAAACCCTCTTATTTATGAGATTAAGAATAATTCATCTAAGTCACATGATACTTCCAAATTCAAATTCAATAACAATCTACTTTATTTTAAAAAACACCTATAAGTTCCAAAGATGAAACACGACTATGTGCTCTTGAAGCTCATTACAACTTTCCTACAACATGATATTTTGGATATAATAAGACTTTAGAACTAATATCAAGAGATTTTTGGTGGCCTCAAATGTGAAAGCTTATTAAAGAATTTATACAGTCATGCAATATTTGTTCAAGATCAAAAATTCCTTGTCATTGATCTTATGGACTTTTTCAACCATTTTTTATATGAGAACAACCTTGGTCTTTTTTTTCTATAGATTTTATCTTAGATCTTCAAAATTCAAGTTCATATGATATTATATTTGTGATTGTACGTCATTTTATTAAGATGGTATATTTTGTATTATATACAAAATCTATTATAAATGAAGAAATAGCCAAATTCTTCCTTGATAATATCTATCGTTATCATGGATTATCAAGGGATATTATATCAGATAAAAAAATTCAATTTATATGAAGATTTTTTGTTATTTTTAAGCTTAATTAAAGAAAGCTTAAAAATTAAAAAAATCAATACAGATGTCTATTGTAAAGAACAACCCCAATTCCACATGGACAATAAAATATGGTTATTTTATTATAATATGAAGACTAATTGTTCTTGCAACAAGTTAGATTATTGTAGGCTTGGTCGATTTTTTTATTTGTAAACAGATTAATGTACTTGCTTATGGATTATACTTATCAAAATCTATAAAGATTTATCATATATTTCATATTTTATTATTAGAGTTATACAAGACAATAGATATACAAAGAAGAAAAAAAATGCCATTGCCTTCTATAGAAATTGACAACAATAAAGAATTTGATGTGGAAGAGATTTTAGATTGAAAGCAGCACCAAAATCTGCTGGAATATCTTGTACATTAGTATGGATATGATATTAGTGAATGCACATGGAAGCCATATAAGAATTTAATAAATATATCAATAAAAGTCAATACATTTCATCAATAACATCCATCAAAATTAAATTGAAGAGTCAAGAAAATCTTTATTATAAAACAAAAGAAATTCAATAGAGGTTTTATTCTACCTTGTACCATTGTTTGCTACTTCTTTAAATTTGTTAGTACCAAAGAGATAGAGAATCAACAACCAACAAATTCATCTCAAGAGCCATCATTTACTAACTTACTAGACAACATATTATGACTATTACAACTTTTAAGATGACAAAATAGAAATGAAGATCCTCAAGAATGACATGTTTTATTTCAGATTGATGTTATGAAGGCCTCAACAATGATCAAGTAACAAAGTAGTCTTCTCGTCTTGGTATGAGAGATTATTAATAGCTAAGAAAATCTATTAACTATTTTTAGAGGAAATAAAGATTAAAATATGTGTCAAGCACAATTTGACGCAATTTGGACTTCTTCAACATATAATCACTATTTTTAGTGGAACTCATTCCTAAAAGAGAGGATAATGTCACAAATATAAGATTTATTCAAATAATTATCTAATTAATATAGATAGGTAGAAATAGATAAAAATAAATTAATTTAATAATATCTTATAAAAAAGCTCGCTAGAAGCTTTATAGATATGGATTCATCTTTATACATATTTATAAGTGATTGGTAGGTTAAAAACTTGGCCAATAAGCTAACCACATGTTATGCATGTTGGTAGCTTATGGAATAAGCTAAATATATGGCACACATGTAAGAAACTTGTCTTGCAAATTTGACATGTATCTTGCAAATAAGACATGTATTGGAGGTTCTATAAAATATCGCCACATAGCTCTTAGGTAGATAGTATATATAGGAATAAGAATGAAGCCTTCTTCACTCTTGTCAAGTCCTTTCTTGCTTCCAATCTAGTTCAAAAGTCATTATATTTTCTGGTCTTTGGTAATAGCCATTTTAATTTCTTCTCTAATATATATATTTTCTTATTTTTATTTTTTCACTTTCCTTTGATATAGATTTCATTGATTTATGCATCTTTTTATAGTCCATATCCTTGATATAAGATAGAATATATCAATTCTTAATTTTTATTTTATTAAATTTTCAATAATCCACACACATCTTTTATAATTTATCTTTTTTCTTCACAAATAAGATTAAAATTCATGTTGGAGCTTTTGAATGGCATATGAAATTTTTGCTCAATTTCTCATCAATATATTTCTTAAGTGAAGCTAATTAATTTTGTGATAAGCTATAGATTAGTCCAAATGGTAGTTATGCCCTTTTTTGAAGTTTAATTGAATATTTATAAAGATAATATTTTAATAGAATTTTTTTTTTTTTTCCAAATACATCTTGGTATTTTTTATATTATATTGGAAGGTTTCTTAATGTCTTTTCACCATCAAAAATAGGTATTACATAAATAACAAATGAAAATCTTTCTTTTGTGGTACATATAAATATTCTTGCTTTCACAAATAAGGATTTGGTTATTCTAGATTTATGATCTATTACTTAGTTAGAAATGTCCTTAGATATACTATGAAAAAAATCAAGATTATAAGAGATTGAATCTATTTAGAGGTTATATTTTTTTAAGCATGATAGATCCTAAATAACTAAATTAATAAAATATATAATAATATTAAATATTATTAAGCTATTATAATCATTTATTGCTACATCTATAAGAATGATTTCATAAATAACATCTCTAAAAGACTAAAATTGACCATCTATGAATTTTACATATACTAGTTTAGTTTTCTTTATCAATGATATTTTATGACTTTTAATAAATATTTCATTTAAAAAATAAGTTGAGACTTTTGAATCTAATAAGGTAAAGATTTTAAAATTTTTAGGTTTTAAAAGAATTTCAATTATAAATAAAGTAAAGCATTTTGAAAATAGAATAAGATCTTTGTAAGATATAACATAATAATCCATCTGCACAATCTTTATTGTAGTTGACCAAACTCATTTTTTAATACATTGTTTTTTAAAATAGCCATTGTGAGGGTAAATTTCACCCCTCAATTCAAATTACAAGATGGCCTCAATTAAAAGTTATTTGTAATTGGTGGTATGAAGTGAAGGAAACAAATAGCAAGAACAAAAGAAGAATAAACACAAAAGAAGTGAAATATGTGCAATTAAGCAATTGTTATTTATATTCCAATGGTTGAATCTTTAAAATTAAACTTTTAAAGTTAGTTGAGCTAAGTTACATAATAGAATACTTGTTACTTCAATTGTTGCCAAAGAATTTATCTTGGTTTCAATTTTGATGGCTCTAAGCTTATTAAAGGACTAATATCAAGAGACTCCTATTTTAAAAATTCTACTCTAAAACTTATTAATCTAAGAGATTAATTAAAAAAAAATTTATTCCTTCCAAATATGAACCAATTCAAAACCAATGACATATTATAATTATTTTTTATACTTGTATAACATCTTATTGAGGCTTTAAAAAAATAACTAATAATATTCACATTCAGGGATTCAAAGCCAATCAACTTATATAGCAATTTTTAATATTTAAATTATAATATTTAATTTATATAATGTATAGATTTAATGCTAATCCAAGAATTATATCTATAGAACCACTAGATTCATGTATATTAGGACTTCCAAATCATACAAGAATTATACCACCTCTCTATTCTACTTTCTTATAATAAATTTTTCTTCAAGAAAATAAATTATTTTTTCTTTCTTATTAGATTTGTGATTTCTCTATCTTTTCATGATAAATTTCTTGTTAAAAATAAGTTGCATTCTTCTTCTTATCAAATTTGTTAATTTTTTGTCTTTTCATGATAACTTGAAAAAATATTAAAAACAGGCTTAAAAATGCTAATATTTCAAAAATAGTCCTTGTGATGGAATTACAATTAAAAATCATATAGAATCAAGACCTCTAAATTTTTTATTTAATAATATTAAGGCTTTATTTATTATTATACATCAATCACATATAGAAACTATAGACAAGAAAAAATGTTATTAAAGGAGTGGAAAATTATAGAGCCTAATTGTGTCACAGGCATAAGATTTATTCTAATAGTTATCTAAGTAACATAGATAGATAGAAGTAGATAAAAGTAGCTTAATTTGATAATATCTTATAGAAAAGCTTTTTAAAAGCTTCATAGATGCAATTTCATCTTTATTTATATCTACAGGTGGTTGATATGTTAGAAACTTGGCCAATAAATTAGCCATGTATTGCACATGTTGGTAGCTTGTAGAACAAGCTAATTATGTGGCACTCATATAAGAAACTTGTCTTATAAGTTTGATATATGTCTTACAAATTGGACATGTGTTGGAGGTCCCATAGAGCATTGCCACATAACTCTTAAATATATAATATATATAGAGATAAGAGTGAAGCCTTCTTCACTCTCGTCAATGTCTTTTTTGTTCCTAGTCTTATTTTAAGAGTCTTTACTCTTCTTATTTTTTACAATAGCCACTTTAATTTAATATTGTATCATCTTTGAGTGATTCTTTATTCTTTTTAAGTGACACAAGAATATTTTGATATTTTAATTATTTATATTTTATATCTTAAAAGATGGATTGTTACAAATGTATGTAAATTATTGAGGACTTAACAAGTTTACCATCAAGAATAGATATCTTTTACCTTTGATTTCAAGATTTTTTAATCAATTCAATCAAGCAAAGATTTATACAAAAATAGATCTACAAAGAGCATACAAATTAGTCTACATCAAAGAAGGTCATAAATGAAAGACTACATTTCAAACTAGGTATGGATATTTTGAATATAATGTTATACTTTTTGGACTTACAAATACACCAATTGTTTTTCAATATCTTATAAATGATATTTATTGTAAATATTTTTGATGATTTTATTGTTTGCTATTTAGACAATATTTTGATTTATTCTAATTATATAAAAAAATATAAACTTTATATTTGTTATATGTTACAAAAATTTAGAGATACATGATTATATATCAAGATACAAAAGTGTATATTTTATACTATTCAAGTTGATTTTTTAGAATATACTATTTTTAATGATAGTCTAATGATAGATCCTAAAAAAATTTAGATAATTATAGACTAAAAAATTCTAAGAAAAATAAGAGATGTGCAATATTTTTAAAATTTGCCAATTACTATCAGATCTTCATCAAGAACTTTTTTCAAGTTACAACTTTATCAACACTTTTAACTTATAAAGAAAAATTCAAGTGAAATAAGAAAGAAAAAGCATCATTTGAAGCTTTGAAGACAACTTTTATTTCTGCACCAATCTTATATTGTATCGATTTTTTTAGAGTATTTTTTATAAAAATAAATATATTAAAATTTGCTTTAAATATGATATTATTACAAATGGGAGTAGATGATAAATTTCATCTAATAGCTTTTCATTCAAAAAAAATTTTATTAGTCAAGATTAACTATGAGATCTACCACAAAGAACTTCTTGTAATTATGGATTCTTTTCAAGAACGGCGTTATTATTTAGAAGGCGCTTCTAATCCAATTATGTATATAAATCACAAGAATCTCAAATATTTCATGTCAATATGTATTTTGAATTGTTATCAAGCTTATTAGATCATATCTTTGTCAAGATTCAAGTTTATTATTATTTATTGGCTAAAAAAATAACAAGGTTTGTCTAATGCCCTTTCTAAACGTTCTTATCTTGTATCAAAAGAAAAAAAAAATATAGCTTTTGATTAAAAAAAGAGGATCTTGTTGAAGTCAGAATAATTTCATTTTCAAGCAATGAAACTAACATTAAATATTGATTCAATTTTTTTAAAGCAAATCTACGTAAGTATATCTTTAAATCTTCTTATTTATGATATTAAAAATAATTCATCTAAGTCTCATGATACTTCTAAGTTAAAATTCAAAAATAATCTATTTTATTTTGAAAGATGCTTATATATTCTAAAAATTGAAGCATGACTACGTATTCTTGAAGCTTGTAATAACTTCCATATAATAGGATATTTTGGATACAATAAGACTTAAAAACTAATATCAAGAGATTTTTGGTGGCGTCAAATATGGAAGGCAGTTAAAAAATTTGTATAGTCATGTGATATTTGTTCAAGATCAAAAACTCTTTGTCATCAACCTTATGGACTTCTTCAACTATTACCTATATTAAAATAACTATGATCTTCTATCTCTACGGATTTTATCACAAATCTACCAATTTCAAGTTTATATAATTCTATATTTATGATTGTAGATCATTTCACTAAGATGGCATATTTAATATTATGTACAAATTCTATCACAAATAAAAAAAAACATCTAAATTCTTCTTTGATAATATCTATTACTATTATGGATTATCAAAGGATATTATATCAGATAGAGGGACGTAATTTGTATCAAAATTTTAAAGAATCCTTTTTAAGATATTGAAAGTAGATATAAGACTATTTTCAACCTTCCACCTTCAAAATGATGGACAAACATAGTATGTAAATCAAATTTTAAAGTGGTATTTAAGGTGTATTATTAGTTATTATCAAGATAATTGGACAATTCTTTTACCATTGGCAAAGTTTGCTTATAATAATTTGATACATTCTTCTATTTAACAAACACTTTTTTTTGCCAATTATGGTTATTATCCATGATTTGATACTTTTGACTTCTCAAAAGCTGATAATCTTGTAACAAAAGACTTGACAAATTAATTGTCAGAGTTACATGCAACAATGAAGGTACAATTAAAAGAAGCTCAAGAATGATAAAAGACCAACCTAGATGTCTATTGTAAAAAACAGCCTCAATTCCATGTTAGTGATAAAATATGGCTATTTCATTATAACATTAAGATTATTTGTCCTTGTAATAAGCTAGATTGTTATAGGCTTAGATAATTTTTAATTTATAAATAAATCAATTTAATTACTTATTAATTATACATATTAGAATATATAGAGATCCATCTTATATTTTATGCATCTTTATTTGAGCCATATAAGACAATGGATATACAAGAAAGAAGACAAATGCCATCGCTTTTTATAGAAATGGACAACAATGAAGAATTTGAGATGGGAGAGGTTTTAGATTCAAGGCAATGCCAAAATAGGTTAGAATATCTTGTACATTAATGTGGATATGATATTAACAAATGTACATGAAAGCCATTAAGGAATTTAGCAAATGCATTGATCAAAGTCAATACATTTTATCAATAACATCTATAAAAATTAAGATAAAAAAACCTTTATTATTAAGCAAAGCAAGTTCAACGGAGATATCTAATATTTTCTATTAATTTGATAATATCTTATAGAAAAACTTTCTAGAAACTGGTTTCATCTTTATTCACATCCATAGGTGATTGATAGATTGAAAACTTGGCCAACAAATTAGCCACGTGTTGCATATATTGATAGCTTGTAAAATAAGTTAATTATGTGGTATATGTATAGAAAACATATATAGGAAACTTGTCTTATAAATTTGACACGTATCTTATAAATTGAACATGTATTAGAGGTCCTATAGAACGTCACCACATATCTCTTAGATCTATAATATATATAAAGACAAGAGTGAAGTTTTTTTCACTCTTATCAACGCCTTTCTTGTTCCTAGTCTTATTTTAAGAATCTCTATTCTTCTTATTTTTTAGAATAGCCATTCTAGTTTAATATTATATCATCTTTGAATGATCCATTATTCTTTTTAAATGATACAAGAGTATTTTGATACTTTAGTTGTTTGTATTTCATGTCCTTAACAAATTATTTATAAGATTACAAATTTTACAATAAGACAAGGAAATTGAAAAAGTGGATTTGCAATGATGCTTAACATTTGATGAATATTTCAAAATAACATTGTATTGTGTGAAACAAACATTATAGTGAAGTGGAATTTGTGAAAATTCATCTCAATTGTAACGAAGTTAGACTTAATGTTATAACAAAAGAAGCAAAATAACTCTAACTCAACCTATATATGTGAATTGGACTCTATTTGATTCTATCATTGAGAGTTTGTCTTTTATTATATGATTTTGTCATCAGTATGAAAATGCTATAGCAATTTCTGTGTTGTAGATGCTTACCTTTTATTTAAACCAAGTATTATTCAAAGCAACTTTCCTTCACAACAATAGGCTTGACAGAACCCCACACTTATACCATGAATAAAACCTTGCCACAAAATCTAGTATGGGGATGTTCTGCCAAAACAATACACAAAAGAGGTGTTAAGAATAGCATAGTATTAGGGGGTGCAAAGAGAACAAAGTTGAGTCCTAAGTCATGTAGGCCATTCATATGTGGCTTCCCACACTTCTCTTACCTTCATACCTTCATAGGACCTTACAATGGCTCCTATGGAGGATCCAACTTACTACACAATGATTGTCCCATGTGCATTCTTGAATGGTAATCTTTCCACCTCATCAGTATCATCAACTGCCCACTATTGAAGAAATAATATCCTGTGAGTTAAATTTAAACATGAAATAGAATTATTGAAGTGATGAGTGTATAAACAAGGATTTATGCAATTATTATGAAGAAAACCAATTGTTAATGAATTATAGTTTAGAATGATGTAGGAATACTGCTAAAGACATTTTTTTGGAATGAGTATAGCAATATTTGAAGTTGCATGATAACATAGAAACCTTGAGGCTGCCATATCTGCACACCAAGGTCAGTAAAGAGTGACCAGCGTTGTCAAGAATGAAAGCAGGGGGGAGGGGGAGGGGGAGGAGGATGAATAGAATTCACGGGGCCTGTGGAAGCGGACATTCGTCGGGGTGGGTGGGGGCGGAGTGCCCTAACTCAACTGTCTTCCGCTTCCTCTCTTGGTTTCTCGCTTCTCGGGCTACTTTCTGCTGTCGCCAGCTTTCGATTTGCGCAACCCCTGCTCCAGGTACGTGTTGTGCTTTGGTATTGTGGCGATGTGCCTGCCTCCCTCTTCTCGCTACACTTTCTGTACTATTCCTGGAGAACTTTTGCTACACAGTGCAAGATCTCAGGTTTAGTTTCTTCTTCGTACACGATTTCTTAGGTTGGTGCGAGTTTAGCTTCAGCTTGGTTGAGGATTTTTTCGTTTCACAGTCACGATGTTGAGGATCGATGTAGTTATCCCATCACCTTTTGCACAAGGGGACAAATCCAAGTTCTGTCTGAAGTTGCATCGAGCTGCATATGTGCTTTTTCGTCATTTCTCGTCTCGGAGGGGTTTTTCGTTTGACACTTTGAAATATGAGTCAATGTCAATGGGATTTATGATGCTGAAATGGTCCAATGTCCTATCTCCTGCTCTCGTTGGAGTATGACCTAAACCCTTCCCCCTCCTCACTCGTTAACGATGTTTGGGTTTTTATCTTGCTTCAAGGTTTTGCTCTGCTGATCGTGACTATGGCTCTCGCCTTCGATGAGTATGGCCGTCCCTTCATTATTATCCGCGATCAGGAGACCAAGTCTCGCGTTCGTGGGCTCGACGCTCAGAAAGCCAATATTATGGCTGCCAAGGCTGTAGCGCGCGTCCTCCGCACATCCCTTGGTCCTAATGGCATGGACAAAATGCTCCAGAGCCCCGATGGCGACGTTACTATCAGTCAGTGCTTCCTTTTCCTCTATTGCTATTCTCATTATCTTGAACGCACTGCATGAAAGATATTGCTCGATCGCTCCTCATCGCTGTGCTCATCTTTGTTCTACTATCATTTCTGTGATGTTAGTATTTATAAGCGCACTTTTTAATGCGTTGTTGGTTTGGGCAATTATGAAGGATGCGGAAATAATACGCTTGATCAACCTTCACATTTATCTGCTCTGTTGTACAAACTATTTGTCTTCCTTTCTTGTCACTTGTCCCTTCCTGCTTTGTTACATTCTCACATTCAGAATCATATGCTATTTACTTTGACAGCGAACGATGGTGCAACCATCCTGGAGCAAATGGAAATTGAGAATCAAATTGGAAAGCTGATGGTGGAGCTTTCTAGGAGCCAAGACTACGAGATCGGCGATGGGACAACTGGCGTTGTTGTTCTTGCGGGTGCTCTACTGGAACAAGCAGAAGTTTTATTGGAAAGAGGGATTCACCCCATCCGTGTCGCAGAGGGTTACGAAATGGCGTCGAAGCTGGCAGTGGACAACCTTACTCGCATTGGACAAACTTTTGAATTTAGTCCTGACAACATTGAACCTCTTGTGCAAACATGCATGACCACGTTGTCTTCTAAAATGTGCGGTCTTTATATCCCTTTCACGTCTTTGATATTCATTATTTGACCATGTTTACGTGGGTAGAATCCTTGGATAATTCTGTCGTTTGAAGGTTCGATATGAAGAATTGTCGTTTGTGGATATATATATATATATATATATATATATTGTGTGTGTGTGTATGTGTGTGGGATGCATGAATTACATTTAAGATGTTCAGGAGGTGTGCTCATGTCTGCCATTCCTTTATTTTGACCTTTCATTATTCAGCTGTAGTTGATCCTTAGTTTGTGCATGTAATGACGCATGGTGTATTTCGTTTTTGAGCATCACTCGTTCTAAATATTTCTTTCTTTGTGTGTTTATAGAGTTGGTCGTTGTAAGCGGCAATTAGCAGAAATTGCAGTGAAGGCTGTCCTCGCAGTAGCTGACCTTGAGAGGTCAGATGTCAATCTTGATCTTATTAAAGTTGAAGGAAAGGTAGGCGGAAGGCTAGAAGACACCGAACTTGTATATGGAATAGTTGTTGATAAGGACATGAGTCATCCTCAAATGCCAAAGGAGATTAGGGATGCAAAAATTGCCATTCTAACATGTCCATTCGAGCCCCCAAAGCCTAAGACCAAGCATAAAGTGGATATCGATTCGGTGGAGAAATTCGAGGCCTTGCAAGCGGCTGAGAAGACATACTTCAATGAGATGGTTCAGCAATGCAAGGTGAATTTTCTTGCTCTCATTTTTGGCCATCTCGTCAAATGCTTGTCCGACCTCCTAGTGAAAAATTTTGTGTGGTTGTCTGGCTGTAACATTGACCGTGTACGCTTCATTCTCGGTGCTTTGTGCGAGCTGTATGCTAGCATGATAGGACCATCACCTATTCACGTTTTTTAGCTTACAACCTGGATATAGAAGTACAGATCTCTATTGTCGTGCTTAACAATTGGGAAGTGTTCGTGCTACAGGAAGCTGGTGCTACACTAGTTATTTGTCAATGGGGTTTTGATGATGAAGCCAATCATTTGTTAATGCATGAAAATCTGCCAGCAGTACGCTGGGTTGGAGGAGTTGAGCTGGAGCTTATTGCTATTGCTACAGGTATAGTCTGACTTATCTGATATTTTCTGGTATTAAACTTGACGTAATTCTTCTGTTGTTGCTCACTGTTACATTTGGCAACTTGGCGCGTTTTCAGGTGGCCGAATTGTTCCAAGGTTCAAAGAACTTACGCCTGAGAAGCTTGGCAAGGCTGGTCTTGTGAGAGAGAAAGGTTTTGGAACCACCAAAGATCGGATGCTTTATATTGAACAGTGCGCTAATTCCAGAGCTGTCACCATCTTCATACGTGGTGGTATGTTTTTCCTAACATTGTGTGCTAAATTCTGTTCAATTTTCGTTTCATGTCATGATTCATGCTTAGAAACTCAGAGTCGAATCGTTACTGTGGGAAGGTTAGTGGATGTTGCTCAGTAGGTTGCGATGTTCACTTGTTAACATGGCACAGATTTTATATTTATTTATATTTTAGCTTTAGAAGATCTGTAATAAGCCTCTAACTTTCATCTTGTGTGAATGAGAAAGAACTAACGGGTGTGTGAAGTTTTCTCGTCTTTCAAAGTTACGGATATAATAGTGTTAACTGCTGTGATGGTATTTGAACTTCCATAATTTGATTGTCCTATAATCGTTTTAACTTCATTATTTGGAGAACTAGATTTTGGGATGCTTATTTTAAGGATTATTTTTATCAGGTAACAAGATGATGATTGAGGAAACCAAAAGGAGCTTGCATGATGCTTTGTGTGTGGCTCGTAACCTGATTCGGGACAAGGCCATAGTATATGGTGGTGGTGCTGCTGAAATCTCATGCTCTCTTGCCGTGGAGGCTGCTGCTGATAAGATATCCGGTGTTGAGCAGGTCTGATTATTCTCTTTAATTGAAGTGTTTCTGGATATCTGTTTTGATGGATGTGAACAGTACATCTACTTTTAGATATTGACAGTTCATGGTATTGTGGGTATTGGGGAAATTTCTTTTGGTGATACTTGTACTGGAGGTTATTGTGCTATAAGTTCGCCGGAACCGATGATCCTTTCTTTGTTTGTGCAGTATGCTATGCGAGCCTTTGCAGATGCGCTAGATATGGTCCCTATGGCTCTCGCAGAGAACAGTGGCTTGCAGCCTATCAATACATTAACTGCTGTGAAAGCTCAGCAAGTGAAGGTAAGGGGAAACCGGTTGTTTTCTGATCTCAGCGTTGTTGAGGAATATTGTATGATATCTTCTTGGCTTCTTTTCTCTCTCTTTGGCATTCGATTTTCCAAGAATTCGTTGGCACTTTCGTCGGCTTATGGTTTGATTCTTTCGATTACAGGAGCAGAATCCACATCTGGGAATCGATTGCAATGACGTTGGAACGAACAATATGCGTGAGCAGAATGTTTTCGAGACTCTGATTGGGAAGAAGCAACAAGTCTTACTGGCAACTCAAGTGGTGAAGATGATACTGAAAATAGATGACGTGATCAGTCCTTCATCATATTAATTTCTTCATGGTTCTGCACTGGCTTGTTTTGACAAAATTTTTAATCAAGTTTTCTAGGATTCTCTTTGTCTTTTCAAAGACGGAGCTGCACTCGTCCTACGAGATATTCTGAACAAAGAACATGGACAATGAACAAGCTCAGAGTTATTGGATATTCTTCTGTGAAACTGGAGGGGTGCTTCTAGCAAGAATTTCTTTACTTGGGTTAATTCCTTGGATTCCAGGATCTTTACTTGAGTTATTGGCCTACTCTTGCATATACTTCACTTCTATAATATGGTTGTGAAGGCTTTTGGGTACAGTGGCTTCGTACGAGCTACTTGTTTTGTGGAGCGGATTGATCAACCTGCCAGTAATATGAAGTTAATTTTGGGAGTTGCTAAATTTATCAGCCGTCACACTCGATTACTATCAGTGGTAGGGCTCTGCCAATTTTGGCAGAACTTGAAATTTAAAGTGATATCAGTAACATAGAGTATTTATTAATAATATTCTTCTTACTTGTCTGTTTGGCTTCGACGATGGATATTTTCATAATACTTCTATACTCCGTATGCTAAGATATGACGAGTCAAACAAGCAACTTTGATGAGGATTTAAATTAGAAATATCCGGCACTTTCTGACTGCTGAGGATTAAAGAACTCGTGTAGTAATAGTGCAAGTGAGACTGTAACACTAACCTAGAAACTTCGAGAGTTAATTTCGATGATCACATAATCAAATAATACTAATGTTCTTATTAATGTTGTGCTCTTTAAATAACTCTAAAGTACTTGAGTCTGTCACTTCGCTAACTCTAAGATGTTTGTGCAAGGTAATCTCCTAAGCAGGTACCTTGCAAAAATGTATCAGATCTAGTTTTTTTAAGAACAATTGTGGCGTTTGTTAAATGCCTCCACCTTTAATAGCGGTTGTAAATTTGGAATTTGTACCATTAGAGAGTATTCTAAGTTGACAAATAGAATAATATTCATGTACTACATCCTCGATCAAAATAGTGTACATTGTATATACAAAACACTGCAGTACATTTGATAAATAATTGTTCTGAGAGGTTACAACTTTCATATTTTGTAATTGGTCGAAATTGAGAATGTTCCTTAATTAGAACTACACAAAAAAAATCAATTCTACAAATAGAAGGGGAAGATGAAATTCTTTATCTTTTACTCTTGGCAGGAATAAAATTTTGTCCGATTCTGTTCGGAATATTGCAAGAGGTGGTTTTTAAATGAATTGAAAAACTATTTTAACAATTTATTCAAGTGAAAGCGGTGGCTACTAAAATGAAAACTGTTCTTCATGAAGGAAGGGGGTCTTCAGAAGGTTGTCGAAGCATTGACTTTTGAAGTGCATTTTCTGTGTGTGAAGACCCCCTTCATATCCCTCACAATTGTCAATTACTCATTATTGAACAAATCAGTGCTCCGTGTATTTGCGATTTTTACTGCTATGACCTGGATAATTGCTTCGAGGTTTTGGGCCTATTTATATGCATAACTAAGGATCAGCAGCAGCATGAACACACTCATTTGTCGGTGGTAAGGAATTATTCAGTGTTCGACGTTGAGTTTGCTTCGACAGTCCCTTGAATTGAGAGTATACAAAGAGCAGTAAACAGAACTATGCAATATGATAGATTCGTCTCTACCGCATGGAGGAATCATGAATTATATTGTCAATGAGGCTTTTTGGCCGGTCCTTCGAAATACATACATAAGAATGCCTGTATTCTAATCTGTTCACAGATTCTTGCGGAACCATTTGACAACGAGCATGTGTGCCTTCCGAGCCTTCTTCACCGCCTGCTTGTCGGTCTCATCGTAGCGGACAGTCCATCCGTGACGCACTTGGGTGAAGATTTTCACGTACAGCTTCATCTCCTTCCTCTTCTTTTTAAGGACGTCTTTCAACTCTTCAATGCCGTCATTTGGGGCTGCCAATACTGAAAATGGCACCGCCATCTCTTGGTAGTCTGAGGCTTCTGGAAAGGAAGGATGACATTGCACAATTGCCTTCATCTGCTTTTTCTTTCCTGCAAGAGCTGCCACCTTCCCTCCCCAGCAGAATCCTACTATACCCACCGCGTGCATTCCTCTCTCCTTCAACGCTTTGACAAAAGTGTAGGTCAACTCGACCTCCCCAGCCTGAAATTCCAGTTCACATATTTCAAATTACGGTAACATAGATGATCGATGATTTCGAACTAGTCGAACATTTTTTCGTCTGTGAATAGTCAGGAAAGTTCAATTGTACAATTAAAGCTGCAGAGTGGAAAGATTGGAGATGATCCTCACCGGAGGATGTCTAGGCAACCATTGAGGCAAATCTGCTATATTAGTAATGGCATCGCCCTTGAAGTAGTCAGGCGCCACCACATAAAACCCAGCGGAAGCCACTGTATCTGCAAGTTTACTGCGTTTCGCAAGAGGCAATTTCATTACGTCAAAGCGTCTTCAGAAAATATTTTTGTGGTACGAAAATAAACTCACTCAATCAATTCTAACCGGCATTAAATGCTGGTTCATTCAGTTCCACATCATCTAAATGGATACGGTAAAACGAAATGCACACGGGTTTCGCGCATATGAATGATTTTTAAGGTCAGTAATAAAATATGGTGGAGACGACAGGGGTGTGATCTACCGGAACAAGGGAGCTTTCCATCCTGTGCACGGCAGAAAGCGTATCAGAGCATTGCTACAACTAAGATTCCAAAATCGGGTAATCGGATTGTAGTAATTTCAATGCAACTACGTCTCAACAGTAAGACGAACAATTCTAGGCTTGTGCATCAGTGGTTTTTAGAATGCGAATTGCAACGCTGATGATTTGCCACGCTAAAATTCCGTCAGTCAATTATGATTCAGAAAATGAAACAGATACTAGGTGTGACACTCCACACGGCGAGAGGCGAAGAATCACTGACCGTAAATATCAGAGATCATGAGAACGGCTTTGGATGCAGTTGGGGATCCGCTGACATAGACATCCACACCATCCAACTTCTCCTCTCGTCCATGCCAATCATTGCTAGCTGGCGGGGCAGCAGTATGCAAGGAAGTGTCGAACCCAGTCCCCGCACCTGTAAGCAGTGCCACAGCCTTCAGTAACCGGAACGAGTTGCGAAGCAGGCGAGTTCCTTCACGTCGACATCAGCAGTACTCCCATTTCAACGGCTCCAAGAGATTCCAAACTAAGAAAGTAAATGCCCCTTCGTGGAGTGTAATGTCCTCGCAACTCTACTCCCATGCGTTACAATGGGATTGCAGAGAAGCCACATACTTGGCAAGAAGAGCACAATTCCTAGATAGAAGATACTTCTAGGAGATTACACAAACAGAGGTTGATAGAGATGAGATGCACCTTTGAATGGCAGAGAAAGAAAAACCGGACACGAACCTTTCAATGGAAATATATCAGAAGTAACAGGTGAGGCTGCTTACTGATTCCTATGTGACACAGCGTGAGCGCCACAACGAGTACATAACGTAGCATTTTGCTTGAACTTGGTCTCGCAAGCAGAAAAAAATATGCCGAATAATGAAGTGTAGACACTGAAGAAAATCCTTCCCTGTCCAGCTGCTACAATTGATTGCGACACTCACCAAGTACCATACGACATTGCTTATCAACTCACTTCAGGTGGAGTTTGACTACAGCTACCGGAAAATTCGCGCACTGTGAAGGTGGTCCGTCAGCTCAGGGGACATCGACATTGGTTTTAGCTGGCGACGAATTGATCATCCGCTAAATAATGTGATACGGTGGCATGAAATCAATAGCAGAAGCTGAAGTTTGCCCTAGAGAAAAGTTTTAAAAAGCATGCGATGCCATTGCAACTTCCGACGGCGGTCTGGTACGGACAGAAAGCACCATTGCACGTCATGTACGGGATCGTAGAAACTGAATGAAAAAGTGAAAGGCCGTCCACGACGGAAGCGCAAATTTGAGCTGCAGTTTATGGTGCCACGTTTCGTAGACTCAGCTGGTAGTGCGGTGGACAAATGGCTCTGGTTTGTGGCATAATGCTGCATATTGCAAGCTGGGGTAGGTGGTCATTGCATGCCTGAAAAGACACCGCTCCCGAAGCAGCAGCCCGGAAGACCAACACGAATTCCGCTTTTGAGGGAATATAGGCATCTATGCCATACAAGACGGGACTCTGTACGTGGTCAAGTTTGCTCCAGCCAGCTTCGCACAGATTCTTAAACCAGAATGTGCCTCAATTGACGAAAATCGGAGACAAGAAGTAGGGCCGCAAGTACCTGGGGATGAGGCGAGCGAGGCGAAGCCGAAGCCGAAATGGTGCTCAGTACCCGACAAGTGAGAGATGTGTTGGAGATGGAGGTTGGAAAGAGAGATGTAGATGAATGTAGATGGGCCGAGGATCAAGAGAACCCAATGTTGGACCTGTAGAGATAACGATGCGGATGGATGCAGCGGGAGTGTAGTCCTGGTGGGGATTGCCTGGGGGTGGTGGTATGCACGCAGCGTGGAGGACACAGTTGGGCATCTGGTGCACACACACACACTCGCCATGGCATGGCATGCGCAGCGAGGAGCGTCGTGCAGCGTGCCCTTCCTGCCTGCCCGCCTGCCAGCCTGGACATGGCCCACCCCCCCCCCCTCCCCCTCTTCTCAATTCTCCTCTCCTTCCCCTCTGCCGCCGTCTTGAAGGGATACTCTTCCTTGTCAATCATGATTTGGATGTTTGTTTGTCATATGCCACACAACAAATAACACATGTGCTAAGATTTCTTACAATGCCCTTTAATATTATATTCATTGGGAATTCTTTTAGGACCTTTAAGTTTTGTGCAAAAAATGTGAGGCAATATGGTATTCTAAAAAAAAGATTGTATTTGTTAAGCATGCAAGAACAAGAACCAAAGAAATTAAGAATTATAAAGAAAACAAGAAACTTGGTCAGTGACAAGATTTGAACATGATTATGAGGAAAGTAACATTTGAATTATTTCAAGACTTATATTCACAAAACTTGTTTCTTGTCTTGCTCCTTATCTTATGTCTATTCTTACTCTCTTTTTTATACCATAGTAATTAGATCTTGTAGTAGGTTTTATATATTAACATTCTAAGAACTATAAAATATTTTAGATATTTACAAGATTAATATATAAATTTTTATATTTATATTGTGGCAACAAAGTTATCAAATGGTTTTGGTAATAATTGATGGAATATTATAAATATTACTCCAATTTTTAATACAAACATTTGATTTGTTCATTATTTAAAGATAAATTTTTTTAAAAAAATTATTCTTGTTTTTTTAATATAAATATATATTTTAAATTTAATTATAAATTATAATCTTTGATCAAATATAATATCAAATAAAAAGCTATAATATTGATAAATAATATATAAAAATCTTTATTATTTCTTTAATTATTCTACTTTTGTACAAGATATAAATTATACTATTATGATTGAAATAATCCACTACCAAAAAATATACTTATATAAATTTATTATTAAAGTATTTATAATAAAATATATTATTCTAGATAATTATAATTGATTTGAAATAAGTAATGATTATAATTAATATTAAAAAAATTCTTGAAAATAAATATTAAAAAATTACATGAATATTTTGACAATTTTTTATATCTAAAGCTATCAAAATTTTCTTTAAATAAACTCCAAATTTCTCTTGAGTCTAAAATATCATGCTATTGAAAAGCTATGACTAAATCAAAAACAAATTCCACACAATCCTTGATATCATTGTAATTGAAGTTTAGCAAATATCTGATATGGAAGATATTTGATATAGAGGCTTATATACCTTCAGAAGTCCTACAATCCAAAAGGGCCTGCAAGCATATAAGGAGAAACCATTATTGTTAAGCCAACAAGAATCTTTCTACAACACTAACATATATCTTTGTGTACTTTGTAATGATACTAACTTTTCAATTATCATGCTTAAACAAGCTTTTTAATATTCAACTAGCTTTGTTTGGTTTAATTTCTTATTTTATATTTTATACCACTTGCTTCAATTGAATTTCACTCTATCTTAGACAACATGCACTTCAATGCACACACTTTTTTCCTATGTTACAATACATGTATTCACACCATATTGTTGTATTATAACATAGCTATAGGATAAAAGAAAAAAAAAAAGACATATATTATAAAGAAGCTTAATTGAAGACAAATTTATAAAATTATTTTTAAAAATATAAATAAAAAATAAATAAAGAAGTAATAAAAATATTTAATATTAATGTTATTAAAGATACAAAAATATAAAATAAGAGATTTGAATTAGAAAGAAGTTTAAAAAAAAACCAATAAGGATTTAAATTATCTAATTGAATATACAAACAATACTAAGAAAGATGAGTTAGAATTTCAAGAGATGTATTGTTGAGACTGAAGAATTCTTTAGGCTTAATTCCAATATATATTCCTATCTAGGAAGCTTCTTGAGCAACTTCCATCAAACTAAGAAGCTTTTTGACTAACTTCTATCAACTTAGAAGCTTCTTGAGCTCTTTCTATCAACTTGGAGGCTTCTGAAGCTCCTTCCACTAATTACAAAGCTTTTTGAGTTACTTTCACCAACTAAGAAGCTTCTCAAGTGACTTCCATTAACTAAAAAATCTCTAGAATATTTTAGAAGCTTCTGTGAATTTCCAAAGTGTATGTTTTTAACATTAGCCCCTTCTTTAGCAACAAATTCTAAAACAAACTCATACCTTTGGAAATCTTCTTACATATGTAGAAAGTTAAGAATATGATATATCAATGAAGCTATATATTCTGTTCTTTGTTCTTAAGCAATAGGTTCTATTGCTCTTCAAAAAAATTACCTATGGTCTTTAGCTAGTACTTCTATTGTTGAAACATTCCATCAAAGGATCTAATCTTCATTGTAGCTTTTAAAACATCTTCCAAACAAGATCTCAAGCTTAAAAGGATTCACCTTTCCAAGCTCAAGTAATATTATTAAAGCTCAAGTATTAGAATTGAAACTTGTATAGTTGGATATTGCTCCTAATTGCTCTAACCGTAGTCATACTTGGTATTAAAATGTACTATCTTCACTTTGCTTAATTAAAGACTATGAAAATTGTACTAGTTTATTTGAAACTCGTATAGCAAGTGAATCTTTTGAATCTTGTTCTCTCAACACTTGAAGGTTTGATATGGTGATTGATATGCTTCTACAATTGTATTCTATCTTAGAAGAGATGATTGCATATTGATTAAGGCTTTTGTTTGATTCTTCGCCTCTTACAGATATTTCTTAAATCCAATCTTCACAAAGAAGTTATCATCAAATATGTTTGGATTTGTGGAAATAGAGTCAATAAAATTCCTATAACTTTTGAGGCACATTGGCAAAATTTCTAGCTGGTTTCTATGTGCACTCATTGATATCATAATTACGCTAATGAACAAGATATTTTAATTTGTTCTACCTTCATTGTGAATCAAATATCTTTTTCATCTCGTATTCTTTATGATTTTTAATTTTGATACTAGATGGCAGTTGTTATACTCTTTCCAAAATATGCAATTCTCTATAAGGTTCCAAAAGAGTGACATAGAAAATTGGATGTACCTTCATAAAAGATGGTAGTTCTAAGTAATATGCTATTAGATTAATTTTTTTCTACATAGAAAATGGTCCTAATCTCCAATAGTTCAACTTATCGCATGGCTACTTGATCTTGATGTTCTATCAAAGAAGCCATATTTTATCTTCAATATAAAAAGAAAATAATTGATTCTTGAATTTATCTATAGATGCCTTATAAGCATCTTGAGCTTCAAGGTTGTTTGATATTACGATAGATGCTTTGTAAATCCTTCAATTGTTAGATTGTTATTCTTTGGCATATTCCATAGATCAAGCTTTGAATAATATTTATAGCTAAAATATAATGATGTTTATTAAATTGAGGCATGAATAATATTATTATATATAAATTTTACTAATGATAGATATAAAATCTAATTATCTTGTTGATAGTTGATACTACATTATAAATATTTCTTCAAAACTTGGTTAATTTATTTTGTTTGGCCATCAATTTGAGGATGAAAAGTTTAATATCCACCTTTAATATTTCAAAAAGACATCTCCAAAACTTGGATACAAATTAGGATCCTTGATCAAAGACGATATCATCCGATAGACCATAATATTGATATATATTGTCAAAAAAGAGCCTTTCTGTTTCTTTACTAAAAACAATCTTCTTATAAAGAATAAAATGAGCCATCTTTATGAATCGATCAACTACCACAAAGATGTTATCCAATGAATTAAATGGCAATGAATTTATGATAAAATCCATTAAGATAGAAAACCATGATTGTCTTAGAATAAACAAAGGCTATAAAAATCTATAAGAGTGATGTCGAGGATTCTTGGATCTTCAATAGATGTCACAAGAAAGCACAAAGTCCTTCATAGCCTTCCACATTTGAGGTCACTAAAAATCTTAAGGAATAAAATCCAAGGTCTTATTAAATCTAAAGTGACTTGTAGCTAAAAAATTATGGTGAGATTGAAGAACATATAATCATATTTGTCCCTCTGGGATATACAAATGTTGTTCAAAGTATAGAAGGTCTTCTTCAAGATCGAACTTGTTAATATTTTTATTGAGGCTATGCTTGATATCAAGGACAAAAGCATCATTAGTAGTTACAATATGCACCTCATTGAAGAAATTAAAATCAATAGATGTCGATGTAATAGTGGCATAAAGGCAAAATTGCTCCAGCTTCAACAAAGTTGTATATTGTTGATTAAATGTTGCCTCTCTTATCTTTGGTACAAGATATGATCTCCTTAATAAAGCATCAAATAATCCTTGTTGTTTCTTAGATCAATAAGTAATAATAAAATTAAATTAAAATAATAACATATTTCATTAAGTTTAATGGTGATTAAGAATTCAAGTTGACATAAAATATTTCAAGTTCTTGTGATTTGTGTATACAATCATAGAATTTATAATATTTTCAAAAAAATAATGCCATTTTTGAAAAGAATACAAAATAATAAGAAATTTCTTATTGTAGAATTTATAACTAATTTTAATAACAAAAAACTATTAAAAATAAAATACAATAGGATGGAGTTTATTATCTATATCCATTTGTAAAAGTACAATCCTTAGTGCAAAATTCAAAGCATTAGTCTCCATGTAGAATGCTTTTGTAAAATTTGGATGTATTAAGATTGGGGTTGTAGTGAATGTTGTCTTGAAATCTTGGAAAGTCTTCTCCGTTGGAGGCTTCTATTTCAACTTGTTTTTGCATATCAACCAAATAAAAGAGGCGACAACTTAAGAGTAATTTTTGATGAAGATCCGATAAAAGTTGACAAATGCAAGAAAGTATTGTACATCTTTTATTGTCTTCAAAATGGCCCATTACATAACCACCTCTACCTTCTTAGGATCTATCATCAAATCTTCAATAGATATAATATATTCCAAAAATTCCATCTTTAGTTGATGAAAAAATATATTTTTCTAGCTTGGCATACAAGCCTATATCTTGTAGTTTTTATTATACCAACTGTACATATTCCTTGTGTTTATTAATATTTTTTGAATAATTCAAGATATTATTAAGATAAATCATTATAAACTTATTTAAATACTCTTGAAAGATGTCATTCATTAAATGTTGAAAGATAGTAGGTGCATTTGTTTATCCAAAAGGCATGACATTATATTAAAAATGTCCATATTTTATACAAAATACGGTTTTTTATTCGTCTCCTTCTTTGATTTGTACCAAGTTATATGCTCTACAAAGATCTATCTTAGTATAGATCTTGGCTTGGCCAAGTTGTTTTAAAAATCTTAAGATTAACAATAGTGAATAACAATTCTTTACAATTATCTTATTCAATATTCGATAATCAATGCACATATATAAAGAACCATCTTTTTTCTCCATAAAGAGTATAGGTGCACTTGTTGGAAATTTTAAATGCTTGATGAAGTTCTTTACAAGATTTTCATTAATATAATCTTTCAATGCCAAAAGCTCATTTTAAAAAAGATTATAAATTGGATGAAAAGGTGGTTGCATTCTTTCTTAAAGATCTAAATTACAATCATATAGTCATTGTTTTAATAAGATATCAGCATTCTTCTTCTAAAAAACATCTTGAAATTTGCTATACTATTTTGAAATACTTATCAATAAAATCATATCTTTTTTTAATTAGAATTGCATAAATAAAAAATAATATATTTTCTTTGGTTGATTTTATAAATTTTCTTGTTTCAATAAATAAAGACTTATCAACTTATGATTTTTTATAAAGTTTTTTCATAGGAATTTTTATTGAAAATTTCATTTGTTGCAATGTCCAATCTATAAATGGATTATATTTTTTTAATCAAGAAAGTCTAAAAATAATAGGATTTAAAAGAGTCTTAATAATATTAAATATAATTTGGCTCCTATAGTCTTTAAATAATACTTTTATAGATATTATTTTATAGATGACACTACCAAAGGATAAAAATTGACTATCTATTATTTGTATATGAACACATTTGAATTTATGTATTAAATGAATTTCATGAAGCTTAGCAAACACTTCATCTAAAAAATAAGCAGACATCTTTGAATCAAATAAGGCAATTATCTAAAACTTTTGAAGGCTAAAATATAAAGAAATTGTAAAGCAATGAGCAGGCTAAGCAAAAAGAGAGGAACTTGAATAATTTTACAATGTTGAATTGTCAAGCCACACAATTTCTACTATGGCTAAATATCTTTGTTTTTTTAAATGATTGTATTCTTGGTTTTGGTGATGTTTTGATTTTATTTTTTTTAATAATTACAAGCCTTGTGGCCTTCTTTGCCACAATACAAATATAGACCTTCTTCCATTTGATGTTTTTTTTTTTTTTTTTTTTTTTTTTTTTTTTTGTAAACTAAGAGGTATAAAACACATTGCATCAAGCTGCAAAACTTCCACTTCTAAATGTGAATTTAGAGTACTTGCTGATGTAGCAAGAGTATATCAAATTGCATATTATTTTGCTGAAGCCCATGAACATTGATCTTGATGATATTGAAATAGTCAATTATCACATTTTACAATTTGGCTAATGGCTTCATTGAGTGATTTTAGATTCAAAAGTGATAATAACTAATCTTTTACATCATCACTTAATTTCTAATAGAATTGATTCATCAAGGCTTCTTCATCCTAATTGATATTCCATATTAGTTGCCTAAAATCGGATGCATAGATTGATATAGAATATGCTCCTTATTACAATATTTGGATCTTAGCTATTGTCCAATGAGCTAGGTCATATTCTACAAATGCTTCTATGAAAGCTTCAAAGTTATTTAAAATTGATGGCCTCTTCTTAAACAAGAGAACAAATCATGATAATGCTTGCCTTGTAAGCAAGGTGCCTACCAATGCAATCCTTGATTCTTTTATTAGATAAGTATCAAGTATCAAATTGAATTTGATTGTCAAATCATCAAAACTTCAAACATATATTATCATATTTTTCCAAAAGACTAACTCGAGGCTTCTTACGTTGCTAAATTGGTAGATTTTTTTAGTATAGCATTGATAGTACTATATTTTCAAGTGCAAAAATTAGAAGTGAATGCAATCTAGATTGTGGTACTCCCAATGTTGCATCATTATAAAGTTTTACAACAATCCCTTCAATCTCCGCAGTCCTAGTAAGTAAATTAGTAAAACTGCTTATGATGGCATCTAATTTGGACTTAAAAGATTTAGTCATATTAATCTCTTAACTTCCAATTATTCTAAGAAAAAAAAGAATTGAATCTATAAGAAGACAATATCAATTTAGACAAAGATAATTTATAATCTTTAAAGCATTAATATACCTTTAAAAAGAAAGATAATCTACTTTCTAACAAAAAAGATCCAATTCTAATATTAAAATAAAAGAAATCTCAAAAAATTATTAAAGATATAAGAATACAAAATAAAAGACTTAAATTACAAAAAAGTTTCAAGAAAAAAATGATAACAACTTGAATTATTTAAATGAATATACAAATAACATCAAGAAAGGTGAGCTAGAACTCCAAAAGATTTATTGTTAAGACTAAAGAATTCTTTAGTCTCGACTCTAATATACATTCATATCTAAGAAGCTTCTTGAATAGCTTCCATCAAATTAAAAAACTTTTTGGGCAACTTCTACCAACTTAGAAATTTTTTGAGCTCTTCCTACCAATTTGGAAGCTTCTCAAGCTTCTTCCACTAACTATAAAGCTTCTTGAGCTACTTTCACCAACTGTTAACCTCTAAAGTTGGATGCGCTACAAGAAACAAATAGGAGGAGAGCCAAGAAATTTGAAGAGTTATATGTATATTATTTTATAGCCAAGATAGAGACTTTTAATATTAAATAAATTAACAGTTGATATTGTTGTTGAAGAAATAAGAACATTTTCAAAAATAAAACTAACAATATTTTTCATTGGAGTTGTGTATATTTATACTGGAATATTTATACTGGAATAGAAATTTCCTGAAAGTAGACATCGGATATATCAATTGTTGGAAATAAATGGATCACTGCTGAGGAAAAATAAAACAAAAGTTAACATATGTAAAGGAGAAGAAGCTGCTACTAGTGATATTGCAAAAACTTTTAAATCAATAGCAATGCAATATGGCTAGCAAAGCTGGCAAGGCAACAAAAAAAAAACTAGGAAATAAACGTAGAAAACTTCTAGATAAATTACAAGAGCACAAAAGTTAAATGATGCCGAATGAATTGGATACTGTGATAACGAATTTTGATGAGTTTGTCTGCTATTTTGTGGTAAGAATATATTCCAATAAAGTAAGTGACTTGAAGCTGAGCATGTGAGTGGAGCACTTTGATCACACAAAGCTGAACACAAAGGCTACCGCAATCAGGCACCTTCTCGGTGTGTTTGGCAGCATGACAAATAAAAATATCAACATTGTGAGGATCAGATAATGGAGCATACAAATCAAATTAACTCTAGAATTTTTAGACCAAATTACAAGCAATGTCAATCTTGTTTCAATATCGACCTTTGAAGGCTAACAAGGATTTTTCATGAGAAACAAGATCAAAATAAGAGAAACTCTCACAAACTACCGGCCCGGTTTTTGAACTGAAAATGAAAGATACTATAAATTGGCCATTATGTAGCTCATTCAACAGGAGTAGACCTAAATCTGAGAGAGTCCATGAAGAATTGCCGCACTCCAAGGGGTTCCGAAACAGGGCAAGAGCGTCGCAGATGAGCAAAAGACCAGTGAAATCAAAACAGGGGACGTACAATTCCATAAAGCAGCGAAAAACAATGAGCAATAAGAATTACGTGAACAAACCACGGAAGGAGCCAGCGGCGATGCACATGATGAGAGCAGCAAGTGGATTGCATCCAAACAACTGAGAAAGTTCAACGAAAAATAGAGGAAAATGAAGAAACAACAATGAGAAAGCTGGGCAGCAAAAAAAGAATAGGGACTTACAAGCAAAATGGAAATCGAAGGATGAGGAGCTCGGTATTGTGATGAGGTCGCTGGGAAAAATCCTACGGGGCAGAGTTTGTTTTGAACCTGATGAACGCTGCAAGGTATCTCCTGAGGGTAGCACCGGGAAACCAGGCAGTAAGCGGAGTTGAAGGTCGTCGTACCAGCGGGGCAACGAAGGCGATCTGGTGAGACAGCGGGAGAATATTGAAGTAGTGAATTACAGCAAAAACATTAGGAAGAGCTAGAGAGTAAGCGACAAAGTCAACAATGCGAAGATGGAGAGAAGGCGAGAATCAAAATTTGATAATAAGGGTACGATGCGGCAGGCCACCAAGGCGTAAGGAGAATACAGAGTGATGCAGGCCTACAGGGAACAAAAGAAGCCGCAATATTCATCAAAACAGAGGAGAAGGTGAGGCGTAGACGGCTACATATTAGGCAAAATTTGTAACCACAGCAAAATCAGAAGGCAGGACGACTACATCGCGCCGAATCTGATAAAGAGTGCAATGAGGGAATTCGACAACTCCAAAATGATACAACAAAATCAGGACTAAGGAGAAATTGGGTGATGAACCTGTGGAAAAGATCAAGACCGAAGCAAATGCAAACAAACAACAAAGGCTGAATGAAGAGAACAAAAGAGTGCCATGGAGGAACAAATCGAGGCAGCGCAATGGATGAAGAATCTGTGCAACAGCGGAATAGGGAAAAAACTAAGACAAGGGAGACCGGCTAAAAATCCAAGCCAAGGGGTACAAGCAGGGGAATGACCAGAGAAGAGAGAATGAAATAGAGAACAGTGAAAATAGGCATTCATTCAAAGGAAACGAGATCTGAAGAGATGCCATGAATTTGACACATGTTAATTACTTGGTAGAGTTAGTTACAGAAATATTAGAATATATATATATATATATATATATATCAATATTAGTTGAAACTTATTAGTATAAGGATATATAAATTAAAGAAATATATGGATAATAAAAAAACTAGGTTAGGCATGGAACTCATCAATGAATTAGTGGATTTAAAAAATTAACCATTGTGTAGATGAGTCATCGGGCTCCAGACTATAAATAGCCAGCCCTCTCAATATATTTTTGCCTTTGATTGGATTCATTTTTCCAAATGATGAAAGCTAAAGGTGGAGCTATGTCTAGACAAATAAAAATATCTTTACTCTAAGGATTGTTAAGAAGATGAAATACTCTTAGAGATCCATGAGATCCTTGAGTAGGACTCTTTGATAAGGCAAATACTCTTAAAATTCCATAAATAGGACTTTTTGAGAAAATAAAAACTCTTAGAGATCTAAAATAAGGATTCTTTGAAAAAATGATAGAAGCACCTTAAAAATTTGTAGTATGACAAATGACAAGAAAATTGAAAAACTACCCAAGTGGATTACAAAAGCTCCACAATGTCCATACCTCAAAGAGTGGATAATGAAATGAAAGCAAAGGATATAGAAAGGGCCAAAGAGGGAGTAAAGAAATCAAAAGAGGATGTAAAAAGCAGTCCATCTACAAATACTGGAATGAATCCAACAAAAGTAAAGAACATATGGGAAAAACAAATAACCGTTCATAAATTTTTACACCAAATTTCACCATTAGCACAATTTGTAAAGAACTATGAACACCTAATCCAATCTATTAAAGTTAGACTAGAAACTAAACTCTAGATCTTTGAGTGTCAAGGAATTTTTGAGATTTTAACAAATATAAAATAGGAAATGAGAGCTAAGTTAAATAAGATAAAGAAAAGAAATTTTAAACCAGACAAAAATGTATCCACATAAGAGATGTGGTAGGAACATCCAAAAATCTTCGAAAATAAGAAGGGAAGATTTTCAATTTTTCACCAATTAAAAAGCTTTTCAAGCAACTTCTACTAACTAAGAAACTTCTAAAATATTCTAAAAGGTTCTATAAATTTTCAAAGTGTATGTTCTTAACAAATGTTGTATTTTTATAAAAAAAAAAAATCAACTTATTTTATAGGACTATAAACAAGACAAAATAAGATAGATTAGTAAAAATACTATTATAGATATTTTAAGATTAAAGTAAAAGATAGTTTCTAACAAAACTTATCCAAAAAAGATATATAAAGAAATACTAGAGATTGGCAATTTAGGATTGTTTAGGATTCTTGTGATATCTAAAGATCTATTAGTCAAATCAAGGTGAAACTTAGTGCAGTGTTAGAAGACTTAAAAAGCAAGCTACATACGAAATTTTATCTGATGTTAATAGTTGAAGAAGGAAAAATTATTATTGGGATATTTGCATTAACTTTCAAGTTGGCGGCTAAGTGACATCAATGCGGTTTTTGATTAATTTTTGATAATTAGTAAGTTGAATTGAACTAAAACTTTTTAAGCATATAGAAGACTTATCTTTGCACTTATGTGCAAAATTTCACACCAATTTGACAATCAAATTAAGAGTTATAGTTTACTGAAGTTTATTGACTAAAATTAGGACTTGTAAAGAGAAATCTAAGTTGTTTAATTGTGACAAGTAACAAAATAATTGGAATTTATATATGGTTGAAGTTACCAAGAAGAGTGTTTTTAAGTACTTTGTATTAACTTAAGTACTCTTAAATTGAAATTTGAATCATATTTTTCTTGTATGGATAAAATCTATTAAGGATTTTTGAAGATTTGCAAACTGCAACCTCACCCTCTATAGCCAGGTGCTTGCACATTCCCAAATAAGACAACATGTAATATGATATAAGGGATAAATCCAATATGAAAGTTTGGGATAGAAGGTGTTGGATTTTATTTATGGTTATTTGGAATTGATGGCATAAGAAGATAAGAAGGTTGAATTTGGAATTTTTGATGGAGCTTTGGATGGCACTTCAAATAAATCTTCAAGTAGAGCTTCAAGTAGATTTTTTTCTAGTGGACAAGATATGTATCTGGATCCAATTATTACAAATATGTTTCAAGTATTTACATTGTTTAAACAATAGCAATAGGACAACAATTGCAAGGAGGCTTTGGCAATCAAAATATTATAAGTAGTGGTTAATAAGATTGACCATTTTAATAGAAGGAATAATTCTAAATATTTAAGATGTTATGTGCGGAAAATAGAATTGAAAAGAATTTTTGAAAAGGATATGATTTTATTATTTGAGCTTGCTACGATACCAGAGATAAGAAAATATGTGAAATCAATTATAGAACAATCTAGAAGTTCTTGAGAGACATTCTCTCACGCATTGAGAGATGAGTATTTCTTAGAAGACTTTGATCAAGTCACTAAAAAATCATTTTTAGAATGGATTGAGCATCCTAATAAAAAATTGCAAGCTATCAAATTATTACGGGAATTTGAGAGTCAATATTCTTGGTTATCAAAAGTAAAAAAGATAACATTGGGACCAAACAAGATTGAATTATTTCTTCAAGTAATTGATAGAGAATTATAAGCGAGGTAAGAAATTCTTCTTGAGGATAAAAAAGAGGATGGAGGATTGACAACAAAATGGAAAGAAGTTGAAGATGCAGTAGGATTGCTTGTAAAAAGAGAAAGGAGAAAGGATAGGGTTGGTATTCAAAGAATTGTGTAAGTATTTAAAATTCAAGTGCCTACTTTACAATCAATAGTTCTTATTATCAAACCTTCAATGAATACATCAAAAAAAGAAGATGTGGAAATTAAAGATATTATACGTGGAATGCGCGATCTTTAAATCAAACTTGCAAGGCTTGAGGAGAAGACTTCTACAATGAATTCAAAAGCTACTTTTAAGCAAGGATATATCCAAAGATATATTTGGTGTGATGATGATTCTCATTCTCAAAAAGATTGTGGTGAATTTAATGAAATGGTACAACAGATTTCACTTTCTTATCTACTATCTTATATTTTGTTTCAACCATAATCTCTAGTGCTTGAAAAGATTCAAGTATAGAATGAATTTCTCTTGAATGAATTTACACAATCTTATCATCATCTCCAAATCCAATTGATGCAATCATTTCTAAAAAATCTTCCAATCCATTTTCTTCATAAACACCACAAATCCTTTCATCATCCTTTAATGTCTCCAATTCATATAATTCTTTTTCAATATCACATAGTTTTTTTTTTTTTTTTTTTTTTTTTTTTTTTTTTAAATCTACAACTTGCTTATACATAATACTTCTATTTTCAAAAATATTAATAAAACTTGTATCAAAGGCACCTATATCTTCCAAGAATATTTCTTCTTCTATACCTCCATAATTTCGTTTATAATGGTACTCCTCAAAAATCCATAAATTCTTCAACAATCCTTGGCAATAGATTCTCTTTGAATTTGTTTCAATTGCGTTTATGATTTGGAAGTACAGCCAAAAACTGTACTATCCTTCTTCCATCTTTATTATGAATTCGTACATAAGCTAAACCATCATCAAGCACTTTTGTTTCCATCCGAGTTGTAATAATATATGGTTGTCCTAAAATAAGAGGATACGATGTTGTATCTTAAACAAAGAAATTTTATTCTTTTGCAATATTACCAATCCAAATTTTTACATTTAAGCAAGCACCATATAATTCACCTCGTGTATTATTAGCTATCCATATTTTCCATCCATATTCCATATCAATTGGCTACTTTTGCTTCATATAAAGATTTTTAGAGCCTAAATCCTAAATCCTAAATCCTGAACTCAAAACCTTTTCTAGATGATATTTCTATAAAAAGATACAAGAAAAAAGATAAAGATGAAATTTTAGATAAGAGAGGATGTCACAAGTATGTTATTGATCATATATAAGATTGTGAAAAGATATTGACTCAACTTGAAGAAATTCATCTTACATTATTGGATACAAAATTTATATTTAGAATACAAGAAATTATAATTGTTGGACATTTATGTAGATTTTATAGAAGGAAATTGGATCCAATCAAGGTTGGTGTAATTGGAAGAATGAAAAAAGATTACAATTCTGTAACAGAGGTGCAAAGATTTTTGAATGCATATGTATTTTATCATATTTGGATTCTTTACTATGCTCACATAATAGATCTATTGTATGAATTATTATGTAAGGATTGTAGATTTAAATAGAAAGAAAAGCATATAAAAGCAATGTAAAGATTGAAGGATTTATTGACATCACCTCCAATGTTGAAAAAAGTTGATTATAAATGCAATAGATTAGTAATTCTTATAGTGGATCGTAGTCTTTTTACAAGGAATGAAATGAGTAATCTTTGTGAACCAATCAACTACTACAAGAATGTTGTCCAATGAATTGATATGAGACCATGACTGTCTTAGAACAAGCAAAGGTTATAAGGGTCTATAGGAGTGATAATAAGGATTTTTAGACCTTAAATAAATATTGCAAGAAAACACAAAGTCTTTCACTATCTTCTACATTTTTTACTACCAAAAATCTTGAGAAATAAGTTCCAAGGTCTTGTTAAATCCAAAGTGACCTGAAATTGAAAAATCACGGTGAGATTAAAAAACAAATAGTTGTGTTTGTCCTTTTAAGATATACAAATATTCTTCAATACATAGAAGGTCTTTTTTAAGCTTAAATTCATCGATATATTTTTTTTAAAAAATGCTTGATATCAAAGGCCAAAGCATCATTAGTGGTTGCAATATGCACCTCATTAAAGAAACCAGAATCAATAGGTGTTGATGTAATAATAATACAAAGGCAAAATTACTTTAGTTTCAACAAAATTGTATATTATTGATCAAACATTGCCTCTTCTATCTTTGATACAAGATATGATCTCTTTAATAAAGCACTAGATAATCTTTATTACTTTCCAAGTTGATAAAATATAACAAAGTTAAATTGAGATAACGACATATTCTATTAATTTTTCTAGTGATTAAAAACTTGAGCTAACATAAAATATTTCAAGTTCTTATGATCTGTATATACAATCATAAGATGCATTGCTACTTCAAAAAAGTGATTCCATTTTTAAAAAAAAATCCACAATATCAAGGAGCTTCCTATTATAAATTTCATAATTAATTTTGATAATAGAAATTTTTTAAAAATAAAATATAAGAAGATAGAGTTTATTGTCTATATTCATTTGTGAAAGTACGGCCCCTAGTGCAAAATCTGAAGCATCAACTTCTATGTAGAATGCTTTTATAAAGTCTAGATATACCAAAATTAAAAGTGTAATAAATGCCATCTTGAGATTTTGGAATGCCTTTTTTACTTGAGGCTCCCATTCTAATTTATCCTTACATATCAATTAAATAAAAGGGATAGTAACTTGAGAGTAATTTTTTATGAAGATCTAATAGAAGTTAGCAAATCTAAAAAAACATTGTATGTTTCTCATAGTTTTTGAAATAGTCCATTACATAACCGCCTCTACCTTTTTAGGATCCATTATCAAATCCTCAATGAATACAATGTATCTCAAAAATTCCATCTTTGATTGATGAAATATACATTTCTTTGGTTTGGCATATAACTTACATCTTATAACTTTTGTAATACCAACTTAACATATCCCTTGTATTCCTCAAAATTTTTTTAGTAGATCAAGATGTCATCAAGATAGATCACCATAAACTTATCTAGGTACTCTCAAAAGATATCATTCATTAAATGCTAAAAAATAGTAGGTATATTTGTTAGTCTAAAGGATATGATATTATATTCAAAATGTCCATACCTTGTCTGAAATGCGATCTTCCATTCGTCTCCCTTCTTGATCCATACCAAGTTGTATGCTTTACAAAGATTTATTTTAATATAGATCTTGGCTTTGCTGAGTTGTTCAAAAAATCCTAAGATTAATGATAGTGGATAATGATTCTTCATTGTTATCTTATTCAATCCATGATAATCAATGCACATACACAAGAAACTATTCTTCTTATTTACAAAGAATATAGGTGCACCTACTGGAGACTTTGAATGTCTGATAAAGTTCTTTGCAAGGTTTTTATCAATATAATCCTTTAATGCCAAAAGCTCATTTTAAAAAAGATTATAGATTAGGCCAAAAGGTGGTTGTATTCTTTTTTAAAGCTCTATAGCACAATCTTATGGTTGATGCTCCAATAATATATCAACATTTTTTTTTTTAAAAAAATATCTTAAATTTTTTTATATTGCTCTAAAATACTTATTGATGAAGTCAATTTTTTTTTAATTGGAGTCACATAAATAACAAACAATATACCTTCTTTGACCGATCTTATAAATGCCTTTGCTCCAACAAATAAAGGCTTATTAATTCATGATTTTTTACAAATTTTTCTTGTAGGAATTTCTAACAAAAATATTATTCTTTGCAACTTCCAATCTATAGATGGATTATGCTTTTTTAACCAAGATAATCTAAAAATAACAAAATTTGAAAGAATTCTAATAACATTAAATATAATTTGGCTTCTATGATCATTGAACAACACTTCTATAGGCATGGTTTTATAGATGACACTACCAGAGGATAAAGATTGTCTATCTATTATCTCTATATGAATAGGTTTGGATTTTTATACTAGAGGAATTTTATAAAGCTTGGTAAATGCCTCATCTACAAAACAAGCAAACGCCCCCAAATCCATTAAAGGGATCATTTGAAGCTTTTGAAGGCCAAAATATAAAAGAATCATAAAATAATAAATAGATTGGACAGAAAAAGAGAAACCTGAATAGTTTTATAATATTAGATTGTCTAGTCGCACGGTCCCTACTATAGTTAAATATCTTTATTTTCTTGAATAATTACACTCTTGATTTTAATAATATATTGATTGTATTTCTTCGGACAATTGCTAACCTTGTAGGCTTCCTTGCTACAATACATGCATAGACCTTCTTCCATCCAACACTTCTTTTCTTGTGGACTAAGAGGATTAAAACATACTGCATCAAGTTTTATATCTTCTACTTCTAAATGTGAATTTAAAATGCTTATTGATGTAGCAGGAGTATATCAGATTACATGTTGTTTTGTTAAAGCCCATAAACGTTAATCTTGATAATATTGGAATAATTGATTATCACATTTTATAGTTTAGCTAATGGCTTCATTGAGCAATTATAGATCTAGAAGTGATAGTAACAAATCTTTCATATCATCTCTTGATTCCCAATAAAATTGACTCATTAAGGCTTCTTTGTCCCAATTATTGTCGCATGCTAATTGCTTAAAATTAGATATATAGATTGATGCAAAGTGTACCTCTTAATATAATGCTTGAATCTTAGCTATTGTTCAATAAGCCTTGTCATGTTTTCTAAATGCTTCAACAAATGCTTCCATGAAAACTTCAAAGTTGCTCAAAGTTGGTGATTTTTTTTGAAACAAGGGAGCAAACCATGATAATGCTTACTCCATAAGCAAGGTGCCAATCAATCCAATCCATGATTCTTTTGTCGAGTAAGTATTAGATTGTAGAACTATTATCAATCAAATCTGATTAACACATCCTTAGAACTTTGAATACATACCATCATACTTTTCCAAAAGACTAACTCGAGGCTCCTTATGTTATTAAACAGGTAGATTTTTTTGCGTAGCATCAATAGTATTGCATCTTTAAGTGTAAAAGTTGGAAGTAGATGTAGTCTAAATTGTGGTACTCTACATATTGCGTCATTATAAAGTTTTGTAACAATCCCTTCAATCTTTGCAATCCTAGCAAATAATATAATAAAATCACTTATAATAGCATCTAATTTGGACTCAAAAGATTTGATCATACTAATATCTTGACTTCTAGCCATTTAAAAAAAAAAAAAAAAAAAAAAAAAAAAATGAATTACAATAAGACAACATTAATTTAAAAGAAGGTAATCTACAATCTCTAAAATATTTTAAGACCTTCAAAAAGAAGGATGATCGACTTTCTTATAAGAAGGATAAGGCTCTAATATTATGATGAAAAAAATATCAATTTAGAAGAGAATAATCCACAATCTCTAAAGTATTCGTATACCTTCAAGAAGAGAGATAATTGTGAGTCCCACCAATGGATCTTAATTGGTGGATTGGTTAAAAATATAGTCTTAAGTCATTTAATTATACAAATATAATGATTAGAGAGTCTTTTTGACTATTTAAGTATTTATTAGAATTTAGAAGTATTTATAAATATAAAATTCTTATTAAAAAAAATTTATGAAAATAGAATCTTAATAAGTCTTGGAAGCAATTATTTTAGTTGATTTAGTATTTTTATTTATTATTAAGTATTAAGAGTTAGTTATTGAGACCAATGTTTACATTGGCCTTCTAACTACATGTATTACTTATTAAAAACCTATAAATATTACTTAGTAGATAGAAGAAGCATGAGAAAGAAATCTCATGTCTTTTTAATTATTTTTGTAGAAAATAGGATTTTGAGTTAATTTTTATTGATTTTATTATTATAAAAAATTTCCAAGGTAGAATAAAATAGTCTTAAATTGATATTATCATCTTAAAAATATTATAGAGATTATTAGAATTTATTTAGAATTTATTTAGAATTTATTTAGAATTTATTTAGAATTTTTAGAGTAATTTTGAAGACTTTGGTGAAAATAAGTTTTACCACCTTGGAAGCCATTATGAAGAAATGGAGCAAGATTTGAAGGCTATACAAGGTTCATAGGCTAATAGGGTATTTTTGAACACCATGGTGAAGTCAAAAATGCAAAATTATTAGTTCTACTAGTATAAAATAGGAGGACTAGCAGCTAGTGTAGTCCTTGTAGAAAGGGAGGTATACAAGTCCCATATGGATTGTGGCACCTTGGATGTAGGTAGGAGGTTAATACTAAGGCCTCGTGGCCTCTCTAGGACACCCATATACACTACTTGTGAGCCTTGGTGAGGTTCGAACCCATGATCTTGTAACAAATTACTCTTGAGGTAAAAATTTCTACTTAATTTTTTCCATTATTTACCTTATAACTTTGAATTATCATAACTTACTCATAGTAATTTAGATTTACATATTTTTTACATCATTGGAAAGATAAAAAAAATTATCTACTTGAAAATATATTTTTTATTTTTTACTTTTATTTTTTACTAGATAAAAATCTAGTGAATTGACTATGATTAGTTTTATAGTGTGCAATTAATTAATTGCACATATTTCACTTGTTTTGTGTTGTTCTTCTCCTTCATTGTTGTTTATTGCTCCTTATACTTCACACCACAATTTATAAGCAACTCTTAATTGAGGCCACCTTATAACTTGGGTTGAGGAGTGAATTTTATCTTCACATAAATAGTGCGTTTGCCGGGAGGTGGTGCTTCTAATTGTGTGTGTGAATGTGGAGTTAGTATGTTATAATTCACATTTTGCTTGGTCTTTTTGAGTGAGAAGTTCAAAGTTAATCTTCATCATTGGTAAGTTTTCTACATCCCTTCTTAAATGGTGTATACAAAGCTTTTCAAGTTCTCAATTCAGAAGGTATTCAAAAATATTTTCATTATTGAGTGCATGTTGATTTGCTCTTAGGTTTTCATCAATCAATTTAATTTTATTACATATTTTAAGTTGAAACTTTTTATATTAGTTTATCTTAATGTTAGCTTTTTAATAAGCTATTGCACGTTTAATTTGAACTTGATTTGAATTTGTAGTGAATTTTAGACTAGAAAGTGGTTCACTGCCTTGGCAGTTTCATGTACCTCATGTTTGGAAAGGCAGTTCTTAGTGCGTGGTGACTATTTAATTGTGGAATTTTTGGTGTACAAGCAATTTGAAGTTAAGATTATAGTGGTGCAAATTTCAATGCTATTGAACAATAAGTGAATTTTTGGTGATTTTTGGAGTGGAGAGAGATTTTTGCTTTAAGTGGAATACAATTGAGGTTAGTGATTTCTATCTCTTCAATCATTTACATTGTTGATTTTATGTTATACTTTTGATTGTTGTGTTTTAAATCTTATCTTAATTATATTAAACTATGATAAAAATAAATATAAAAATAAAATAAATTAAAATAAAAAACAAACAATAAAAATAAAAAATAAAAAATAAGAAAATAAATAAATAAATAAAAATATAAATAATAAATAAAATTAATAATAATAATAATAATAATATAATAAAAAAATATAATATCATTAAATTAAAATAACTATTTTATAATTATTTTATTAATATTTTAATATCATATTAATTTTAATTTTAACTTTTATTTTAATTTTAATTTTATTTTAACTTATTTTTAAAAATTTAAAAATTTTTACTTTTATTATATTTATTATATTATATTATATTAAGTTTAATATATGTTTATTTATGTATTAACTTATTTTTGTATAATATTTTTATTTCTAATTTGAAATACTATTTGATTAGTTTAGTATTAATGTAATATTATTTGGTGGTTCTCTTTAGATTGGTTGTCACTTTGGAAGCATAAAGAGTGGAGTTCAAGTACAACTTCAAATCTAAGACTAATCTTGATAAGTTCCAAACCTTAGCTTTTCAATTATTTAAAATTTTAGATAAAAGCAAGGAAGGAGCATGGCTAGGAAAAACTTGGTGGATTTCAAACCTTAGCTTTTCAATTTATTTGAAATTTTAGGCAAAAGCAAAGAAGGAACATAGCTAAGAGAAACTTGGTGGATTCCAAACTTTAGTTCTTTTTTTAATTTGAAATTTTAGGTACATTTAAGAAGGAACACGGCGGGACTTGCTGTCCTACAAATAACATCTAAAACCATTCTATCACCTTGTAATATAATTGAGTATTAAAACATTCAATTATATGCACTAGGAAATTCTCCAATCTATCTCTTTTGTTAAGAGAACCTAGTTGTGCTTGTAATAGGCACTTCAATTTTTAGATGTTTTGTAAGAAAGTGAAGTCGGATTGATGGCCAGCATAACTTCTTTTTGGCATTGAATCTGTACTTGTAGGAAGTGATGATCTCCATGAGGCATAGTTAATTGTTGCAGGTTGCCCTATAGGTTGTCTTTTATCTAGTCCATCTAATTTTTGTGGTATCCACGTTTTAAAATTTTTAAATTACTTGTACTACCCTTGGCCTTATTTTCCAATTTCTAAATTGTGAATTAAATCTAGCTAACGGGTGATTCCGCCATATTAAGATTGGCACAAGATCTTAATTTGGTATTTAATTGAACCTTGTGCATCACTTGTAAGAAAAATTTAATTTTTAGGTGATACCACTAATTTGAGATTGGCATGAGATTTCATCTTGGTATATAATTAAACCATGTGCCTTACAAATAGGTAAGAAGAGAAAGGATTTTATGTTAATTCAAAAAATAAAAATAAAAATAATATAAAATCTACTTATTTTGTTTTAAACCACCTACTAGGTCTTTTTTGTAAGGGAGTTATATAGAAACCATATACTTAGTTGTATGCCACCTAGGATTAAGTTTAAGATAGTTTATCCTCTTACTGGCCTTGTTTTGCAATCTAAACGTGTTTTACAATCCAAATTATATATTGAGCCTATAATTGTAGAAATCCATGTATTAGAAGAAATTTGTGACAAGATCTTACAAGCTTCTATTAAAATAGAGCATAGAAGAAGACACCCTTCAAAGCTTCAAGTAGAGCCTTTATTAATTCCAACTCCAAGGATTAATGTAGCCAATGAAGAAAACCATAACTTCCAAACCAATATCCAAATCGACCCAATGATGTTACTTAGAGGATTATCAATTGTAGTACCTTCAGGATTACAAGGGGCATCAATTCCACCTAACCTTCCAAGATTTAGTGGATTTATCAATAAAGATCCAACAGCCCACATAAAAATGTTTGTAAAGGTACTTATTACCAATTTAGTAATTAATCACGATTACTATTTAATATGGTTTCCAACAATCTTGATAGATTCTGCATATGCTTGGTATAGATCTCATATAGAGTAGGCATTCACCAAATGGGAACAACTCCTAGCAGCATTCTTTTGTCAATATAGGCGTGTGATTGATCAACAACAAGCCCTTTCAGCCTTGACAAACATTAGACAAGGTCCTTCAGAAGACATTACCTCATATGTGAGGCGATTCCAAATAGTATGTATTCAATATATTAGCAATCTATTAAACGAGGATATTATAAGGTACTACTTTATCCAAGGTTTTGCCATGCCTTCTATAATTTGAGATATTTTAAACAAGAGACTTAAAGATTTAGAAGGAGCCATTCAAGCTGCTTTAGAAGTAGAAGTTATTGATGAGAAAAATGATTATATGCTTAGAAGGACAGAAGAACCAATATCCACCTTTATACCTTTGCAACATTGACCTGTAGAATTTCATCAACCTCTAGCTTTAAGCTCCTCACAACCTTCTACATTTTCCTTGCTAATTAATAATCCAACACCTTTAGCTATACAACCTCCATATGATCAAGCTCAATCTCAAATCTTTTATGATAATAGATTGAAAGAATTTAAAAATAAAATACGACAAGCCAATGAGGTGTTCAAAAATGAGATGATGAATACTATGAAAGCTATTAGTGAACAAATGTCTTGCCTTGTCAAAAATCAAACTCCAACTATAGAGGCTAGATATCATGAATCGGGAATTCATACCTTTGCATTATGGTGTACAAATTATAGATAAGTGAACCACACGGCGCAATTTTGTCTACAATTCCTACAACAACAACTTAGAGAAAAAAACCAAAGCCAATCGTATAAGCCTCCTCATCAATTGAAACAAATAGGTTCTAATTTTTCTTCAATATAAAGAAATAATAGGACACCTTATCCTACTTGTAAAAAGCCACATCAAGTAGGCTAATGTTAGATTGAAAATGGAGTTGTATGCTCTAATTGTGAAGGTTCTCATCCTACAGATCATTATAAAAGATCCAACCAAGTCATTCCTTCAACTTCTTTCTCAAAAGACTATGGTAATCAAGTTGGAAGAAATATGCAAGTTAGATTTGCAGATCCTATTATTATACAAAGTCCATTAAATATATATTATGACCCTTCAAGCAATGGTCAAAATCATCACCCTTCAACAATAGTTCAAACCAATTATGGAACATTGCAATGATCTGTAGCATATATCCAAAACCAAAACCAAAACCAAAACCAACAGCCACAAAATTTTCAAGATATTAGATATTCAATAGCTCAACTTAATGTACCTTCTATATCAAATATATCATCTCCTCAATCCCACTTGTGCAATTAGACAACAAGGAGATCTTTAAGAAAAATACATATTTACTTTCTTTGGTTCTAACCAGAAGTATGAATACCAAAAAACTAATAGATTAAGCACAACTTGAAGAAGATGAGGTATCTATAGATACCTCAAAAGAATCATCCAAATTTGTCGAATTGTCAAAAATTACTCAAGAAATAGCTAAAGAATTACAAGACAACCAACCTTCTTTTGTAGTTGAACCTAATGAAGAAGAATACCAATTTGTAGGCAAGAAAGGATCTTGGACTTTTAGTACCTTTTTGAAAGAATCAACAACTAATAGAACCTTCAATCCTACAGAACCTTACGACGTATGGCAAGATCTTTGTAGAGCTAGAGCCAACATTTCTTTTGGACAATTGATTCAAGTAGCACCAAATATCAAAAAAGACCTCAAGGAAGGAGTAATATTATGAAGGAAAATTAAGAACATAGAAAGAATAGCTCAAATTGAAGTTAATGATCTAGAAGAGAATATCACCTTAGAAGAAGAGAATGATAATAGAGAATATGGACCTGTTGAGATAGATGTAGAAATTGTGGATAAAATAATTTCTAAAATCATAGTAGATGATGGAAGTAGCATCAATATTATGCCTGAATCCACTATGAACAAATTGGGATTAAAAATCACTCACAAGGCAATTATGAAGGTCAAATTACCTGATCAAAGACCTTCTCAATCTCTAGGTCAAATCCGTGACCTCCATATGCAAGCAGGAGGTGTAGATTATGTGGTATCATTTTATGTGATACATTTATATGAAGAAGCGGATAGTTACCCTCTCTTGTTAGGAAGAAGATGGTTGAAGCAATCTAGAGTAACAAATTGGGGGGCTTCTAAGCCTTATTTTACTTTTGGACCTTTAGATAATCGTACAACAACCATAATATCTAGTCACTTTAGACTCCAAGTCTTGGTTCCATTAGAAAAAACACCAATATCTAAAGAAGCCAAGTAAAGTAGTTTTATCCAATCCAATTCAACATCAATTATAGGACCAATAAAATGTATTGGCCCTGGATTATATGCATATGAAGATGAGGGTGATTTTACCAAATGGTTAGAAGAAAATCCTTACAAAGAAGAAGACATTCACATCCAATTTATAGATATAATTGATTGGTTGGAGCTTGAAGACGATTGCCGCAATCTTATAACTTTGGTTGATAATATTTGTATGAATGAAGCTTTTAGCTTAGAAATTGATGGAACCCAAATTGAAGACCTTGAAGTTATTATAAAAGAAGAAACCATCATGCCTCTTCCCTTGTAATTTAGAAATACATCCCAAGGTATTGAGGTTGGACATGAAGTACCTACTTATCCATCAGTGCCTAAAGATTGGTATCATGAATCTACCAATCCAATATATATATTAGAATAAGATTGGATAAAAATACCAAATAATCGAGATGAAGAAGAACTCAAATATATCAAGTTTGGATTCCAATTAGATAAGAAATAATTTTAAAAATATAAATCTTGGTAATGGAATATTGCGATATATTTGCTTGATCTTTTAAAGATTTAAAAGGCATTCCTCCTAGCATTTGTCAACATACTATCCCACTTTTTTTAAATACCACACCTGTTAGACAAAAACATAGAAGACTCAATCCTAGGATGCAACTTATTATGAAGGTAGAGTTGGAAAGGCTTCTTCAAGCAAGATTTATAAGGCTTATAGAAATTACGGATTAGTTGTCTCATATTTTCTTGATAAAGAAGAAAAGAAGAAATAAGCTCAGGGTTTGCGTGGACTATCAAGATTTGAACAAGTATATTCAAAAAGATCATTTTCCATTATCTTTTATTACTTCTATAATAGATGATGTAGCAAGGCATAATTTATACAGTTTTATAGATGGCTACTCTAGTTATAATTAAGTATCAATAGCTCTTGAAGATTGGCACAAGACTACATTTACATCACTGTGAGGAACCTTTATATATGTAGTGATGCCTTTTGGATTATGCAATGCTCTTTCAGCTTTTCAAAGAGTCATGACCTATGCATTTTCAGACCTTCTTCAAAAAACCATGTTAGTATTTATTGATGATTTTAGTTGTCAATCATCCAAAGATGATCACCTTGAAAGCCTTCAATTATGCTTCCAACATTGTAGAAAAGTAGAAATTTTTCTTAATCCAGAGAAAGTTTATTTAGCAATTAAGAAAGGAGTTTTATTGGATTATGTCATTTCAAAAAAAAGAAAAAGAACTTGATCCTAAAAAAGTAGGAATTATTGTAAATCTACCAGCTCCAACACGTGTAAAGGATATTCAAAAGATTTTGGGATACATAGGTTGTCTATCAACTCCAACATGTGTGAAGGATATTCAAAAGATTTTTGGGCACATGGATTGGTATTATGACTTGATTGAGTCATATTCTACTCATCTTTTACCATTGACAAATTTATTTTAAAAAATCCACCAAATTTGAATAGACTTCCAAATACCAAATTGGTTTCGATTCAATTAAAACCAAATTGATATCTTATCCTTGTCTACTATCGGCAAATTGGGATCAATCTTTCTATGTCTATTGTGATGCCTCTGAAATTGCAATAGGTAGTACCTTATGTCAACCAGATGATAAAGGTGTGATCCATCCTATTGCCTTTGCTAATAAGCAATTAATAAGTGTTGAACGGAATTATACAACTATGGAACGAGAATACTTAGCTATGGTTTTTAGTGTCAAAAAGTTTCGACACTACCTTTTGATGAACAAGATCATCTTCTTTGTAGACCACATGGCTCTTAAATACATTATAAACAAACCAGACTTAAGTGATAGATTAGCAAGATGGATGTTATTTTTAACAAAATTTGATTATACAATACAATACAAACCAAAAAAACAACACAAACAAGCCGATCATCTTTCACGATTATCTACACCTATAAGAATCTATGATATAGATGACAAACTTCTTGATGCCCATTTATTCCATGTTATGATAGCACCTACTTGGTATGAACATATTGCCAAATTTCTGGGTACTTAATGATTATCCAATATCTTATCAAAAAATGAACGACGGAAGATTAGAGTGAATAGTATTCATTTTATTCTTATAGCCAAGAAATTAAATTGTCAAGGGATTGACAGTGTCATATTATGTATTCTCTTGTTCGGGAATGCACCGAGCACCTGGTTGTAGAAGGTAAAAATAATATTTTAATAATCAAAAAATCCTAATAGATTTCACCTATATATAAAGAATATAATTCAAATTTCAACTCAAAAGTGTTTATAAACACTCCTCTTAGTAACATCAACCATACATATATCCTAATTGTCTTGTTTCTTTTATAATTAAGTAATTTTTATTTTTCTTCGCAAGTCCGAACTCTAATCAGTGAGTTTTATTAAGCTATAATTTTTAATATAACCATCTATTTAATATAAAATTTTGCACATAATTTTTGATATAAGTCTTCTATATGCTTAGAAAAATTCAGCCCAACTGTCAAAGACAAGAATTGGATGAAGTCAAATAAATAAGTGAGACCTCTCTCAAAGAAATAAATATAAGGAAGTATATATATTAAAAAGAAACTGGAATGGCTAATGCCAAAAGACAAGAAAACTAGAGACTCTTGAACTAGACTGGAAACAAGAAAGGAGTTGACAAGAGTGAAGAAGACTTCACTCTTGTCTCTATTTATACTATCTACCTAAGAGCTAAGTGGCGACGTTCTATAGGACCTCCAACACGTATCCAATTTATAAGACACGTGTCCAAGTTGCAAGACACATGTCGAACTTGCAGGGCAAGTTTCCTATATGTTCGCCACGTATTTAGCTTGGTCTTCAAGCTACCAACATGTGCGACATGTGGCTAACTTATTGACCAAGTTTCTAATCCAAAAGTCTACTATGGACACTTATAAAGTCAAAGCAGCGTCTATGAAGTTTCTAGGAAGTTTCTCTAAAGATATTATGGAATTAACCTGCTTTTATCTTCTTTTATCTAGTTCTATCTGATCATATAGGTAACTATGTATATGTCCGTGATATTACCCCCCTTTTAAAGGACGAGTTCCACGAGGAGCGGTGATTACATGTGTAGAAAGTCTAAGATGCGACGAATAGTATTTGCCACATATTCTGATCTTTGTTCTCTTCGAAGGTAATTGATGGGTCCTCTCAGCCATCGATAGTGTCCCATTCCAGGGCGAGAAGACCACCCTGTTATTTGATCATTGTTGTGACCTTCATAACTTCCTTCAAATGTCACATCTGGAACACCGTCAGGAGTTGTTCCTATCTCCAATAAAATCACCAAACATTGAGAATCTCTTCCAAGGTCGTGATACCAAACACGTTGTATCTCGCCATCTATTCGAGGAAGAACATGTCGTTCTTGAAGATCTTCATCTCGGTTGCGTTGTCTTGAGGGTTGTGTTAGTCGCAATGTCTCGTCCGGTAGGTCAGCAAATGAAGGCTCTTAAGTCAAATCCGCTAGCTGTTGATTTTCCATCTCCTTAGCGTCACAGTATACAAAGAAGCTACAAACAAGGATAGAAAGTTGAATGTTATCTTGCCTACATCTTGTTTCTTTTATAGGGAAAGTATTCATCTTGGTTTGGATGGATGTTGTTGATAAAAGGTCTCCACTTCTCATTGCATTCGCGATTTTTTTTGTTCCCATGTGCGCTCACTATTGTATCCCAGTGCCCTATTTGGCCTTCCAGATCTAGCAACTTCTTCCGCCCAATTAAGTCGTTGTTGACTTACATGGGAGGAGGTGGCACTTGTCTTCTTCTTGGTATGTTCATTGTCTTATATGGTTCAAGAAGAGACACGTGGAATACAGGGTGGATCTTCATAGACTCTGGTAGGTGTAATCGATATGCAACTGGATTAATTTGTTCAGAAATACGAAAAGGTCCAAGCTTACGATAGTCCAACTTGTCACAAGGTCGCGTAGTCTTAATATTGCGACGAAGTAGCCATACCTTGTCGCCTACGTTGAGTTGTGGTTGTTCCTTTCGATACGCATCAGCGTTTATCTTTTGTCGTTCTTGAGCTTCATTTAATTGTGCCTTCATTGTTATATGTAGTTCTGACAAATGATTTACCAAGTCTTCCGCCGCAGGATTGTCAACTTTCGAATAGTCAAAAGTATCAAGTCGTGGATGGTAACCATAATTGGCAAAGAAAGGTGTTTGTTGTGTAGAAGAATGTATCGTATTATTATAAGAAAACTCTGCCAATGGTAAAAGAGTTGTCCAATCATCTTGTTGGTAGTTGATGGTACATCTCAAATACTGTTCCAAGACTTGATTTACGCGCTCCGTTTGTCCATCAGTTTGAGGATGGAAAGCTGAAGATAGCTTTATATCCACCTTTAGAATCTTGAAAAGCGTTCTCCAAAATCTCGATACAAACTGAGTTCCCCTATCCGATATAATATCCTAGGTAATCCATGATAGCAGTAGATATTGTCAAGGAAAAGCTTAGCTGTTTCTTTGCCTGTGATAGATTTTTTACATAGTATAAAATATGCCATCTTAGTAAAACAATCTACTATCACGAATATAGAGTCATAAGAACCTGAGTTTGGAAGATCCGTGATAAAATCCATAGACACAGAAGACCATGGTTGTTCTGGAATGGGTAATTGCTGAAGAAGTCCGTAGGGTCGGTGGCAAGGAGTTTTTGATCTTGAACAAACATCACATGTTTTTACAAAATCTTTGACTCTCTTTCACATTTGAGGCCACCAAAAATCTCTAGATATCAACTCTAGAGTCTTATTATACCCAAAATATCCTGCTGCCGAGAAGTCATGACGAGCTTGAAGAACACGTAATCGTGCTTCACCTTCTGGAACATATAAGCGCCCTTCGAAATAGAATAGATTTTTCTCGAACTCAAACTTCGAAATATCATGAGACTTAGAAGAATTATTCTTAATTTCATGAATAAGGGGATCTGAGGACATACTTAACTGGACTTGCTTGAGAAAAGTTGAATCAACAGTTAATGTTGATTTCGTTGCCTAAAGATAAAATTGCTCCGGCTTCAAGAGAGTTGTTCTTTGTTGATCAAAAGCTGCATCTCCTTCTTTTAGTACAAGATAAGAATGTATAGAAAGTGCATCGGACAGACCTTGTTGTTTTCCTGGCTGATATGTAATAATGAACTCGAATCTTGATAGAGACATGTTCCAACGAGCCTGACGACGATTCAACACGCGTGCTGACATGAAATACTCGAGGTTCTTGTGATCCGTATACACGGTGACTGGACTAGAAGTGCCTTCTAGATAATGACGCCATTCTTGAAAAGAATCCACAATTGCGAGAAGTTCTTTATCGTGGATTTCGTAGTTGATCTCTGCTGCCAAAAATTTCCTGGAATGGAAAGCTACTAGATGGAGTTTGTCATCTATTCCCATTTGTGACAATACTGCGCCCAAAGCAAAGTCTGATGCATCTGTTTCCATAAAGAATGCCTTGAAAAAATCAACGCGATATAAGATTGGTGCAGAAGTAAAAGCTATCTTCAAAGCTTCAAATGATACTTCTGCTTCTTTACTCCACTTGAGCTTGTCCTTACAAGTCAAACGTATAAGTGGGGCTGCAACTTGAGAGAAGTTCTTGATGAAGATTCGATAGTAATTGGCAAATCCTAAAAAACATTGTACATCCCTTACTGTTTTTGAAATCTTCCAATCCATGATTGTTTGGACTTTCTTAGGATCCATCATGAGCCCATCATTTGAGATGATATATCCTAAGAAGTCAACTTGAGTAGTGTAAAATACACACTTTTCCATCTTGGCATACAATCCTGTTTCTCTGAGTTTTTGTAAGACATGACGAATATGTGTTTCGTGCTCTTCTACGTTCTTAGAGTAGATTAAAATGTCGTCTAGGTAGCAGACAACAAAATCATCTAAGAATTCATGAAAAACATCGTTCATGAGATGTTGGAAAGCAGTTGGTGCATTTGTGAGTCCAAAAGGCATAACATTATATTCAAAATGTCCATACCTTGTTCGAAATGCAGATTTCCATTGATCTCCTTCTTTAATGCGAACCAAGTTGTATGCTCTTTGTAGATCTATTTTTGTATAGATCTTAGCTTGATTCAGTTGATCAAAAAGTCTAGAGATTAAAGGTAGTGGATACCTGTTCTTGATAGTGATCTTGTTAAGTCCTCGATAATCCACACACATTCATAATGATCCATCTTTTTTCTTCACAAATAGAATTGGAGCTCCTACATGAGATTTGGAATGGCGTATGAAGTTCTTGGCCACATTCTCTTCAATATACTCCTTGAATTCAGCCAACTCATTTTGTGATAAATTGTAGACTAGTCCAAAAGGAGGCTGAGATTCTTCTTTGAGATCAATCGAACAATCATATGAGCGATGCTCCGGAAGAATATCAGCATTCTTCTTCTCAAAAATATCTTGATAGTCTCGATATTGGCTTGGAATGCCACTTGAAGCCTTTTCACTATCAAAAATGGGTGTTGCGTAAATAGCAAAAGTTGATCCTTCTTTTGCTGCGTGTATAAAAGCTTTTGTACCTATAAGTAGAGGTTTTACTATACCAAGCTTGTAGCTTTTTACTAGATCGGTCGGATGTTTAATAATATCCTGGAAAAAGTCAAGTCTACGAGAATTCCAATCTATTTGAGAGTTATATTTTTCTAGCCATGACAAACCTAGAATAATTGGATTAAACAAAGATTTAATTATGTTAAAGGTTACATAGCTATTATGACCATCTATTGTTACTTTTATAGGACGGGTTTCATGAGTGACATCTCCTGAGGACAATGGGCGACCATCTATGACTTCTACATGTACGGGTTTAGATTTCTATATTAAAGATATTTTACGATTCTTAACAAATTGTTCATCTAGAAAATATGCTGAGGCTCCTGAATCTAATAAGGCAGAGGCTCTGTAATTTTTTGGTCATAAATATATATCTATCATAAAACAAGGAGAGGGTTCTGAGGAGAGAATAGGATCTTTACTGGGAATCGTATAGGATTCCAGCTGCACGGTCCCTATTGTAGCTGGACAAATTCATTTTCCGACATGTTGTCTTCTTTGACAGCCGTACTCCTCATTTTGTAGTTGCGACGTTTCTTTGGACAATGTTGAGCAGTGTGCTTAGGTTCTCCACAATATAAACATAATCCTTCTTGACGACGACGAATCTTTTCTTGTTCAGTAAGAGGTTTAAAACGTACCGCATCAATTTGCATGTCTTCTACTTCCGAATGTACGTTTTGTGAGGATGTTGATGTTGCCATTGAATAATAACGTTGAGGCTCCCTTGTACGACTCTCGGATCGAAACTCAAAAAGTCGATTGTCACACTTCACAACAAAATCAATTGCTTGACTCAATGTCTGAGGATCGGGTAAATTGAGCATTAATTTTTTTATCTCATATTGTAATCCGTAGAGAAATTGACTGATGAGTGCAGCATCGTCCCACTTGATGTCGGTCGCTAGTTGTCGAAATTGTGAAGCGTATAATGACACTGATCGATTGCCTTGTCGTAGGATGCGAATCTTGTTGGTTGCAACACGAATTGCATCATGTTCTCCATACATCGATCGAAATTCCGCAAAAAATACCTCCAAATTATCCAATATTGGATCACGTCGTTCAAGAAAAGATGAAAACCACGATAAGGCAGGACCCGAAAGTAACGTTCCAATAAACCTAACTTGAGATCCTTGCGTAGGATAACTCTGAGGTTGAAGTTCGATCACGAGTTGTACCTGATTGATGAATCCTCGAAACTTAGATCTTGTGCCATCAAACTTCTTATGCAAACTGATTTTTGGTTCTCTAACATTTGAACGGTATTCCATTATCGGTGAGGTAGCATGGTTTGGTGTAGATAATGACGTAGCTCCAACCATTGCTACATCTTCACTTCCTGCTAATCTTGATGCTCCTTGTGGTGGTAAACTGAGTTGATGCATTGCAAGCATTAGTTCTCTCATTTGCTCTTGCATTTGTGCCATTGCATTCTTCATTTCTACAAGCTCTGCCATGATAATATAATAGAAAGAAAGATGTCTACTCTTATTTCAAGGAATACGGAACACACACTCAAAAGAAAAAAAATTCTAGAAACAATATCAGTTGAGAAGTGGATACTCCACGACTTCTAATATGCTTATATCTTATCAAGAGAAAGGGATAATCCACTCTTAATCAACAAAAGACAAAGCTCTGATATTGTATGTGTACTCTTATCAATCTGTCAAGGACAATAACTGGATGAAGTCAAATAAATAAGTGAGACCTCTCTCAAAGAAATAAATATAAGGAAGTATATATATTAAAAAGAAACTGGAATGGCTAATGCCAAAAGACAAAAAAACTAGAGACTCTTGAACTAGACTGGAAACAAGAAAGGAGTTGACAAGAGTGAAGAAGACTTCACTCTTGTCTCTATTTATACTATCTACCTAAGAGCTAAGTGGCGACATTCTATAGGACCTCCAACACGTATCCAATTTATAAGACACGTGTCCAAGTTGCAAGACACATGTCGAACTTGTAGGACAAGTTTCCTATATGCTCGCCACGTATTTAGCTTGGTCTTCAAGCTACCAACATGTGCGACATGTGGCTAACTTATTGACCAAGTTTCTAATCCAAAAGTCTACTATGGACACTTATAAAGTCAAAGCAGCATCTATGAAGTTTCTAGGAAGTTTCTCTGAAGATATTATGGAATTAATCTACTTTTATCTTCTTTTATCTAGTTCTATCTGATCATATAGGTAACTATGTATATGTCCGTGACACTAACCCAACTTACAGATTGCAAGAAAATGTCCAAATACCGCAATGATGACACTCAGCCACCAACTTGAAAATTGATGCAAAAATCCTAGTAGTGATTTCTCCTTCTTCCACAATTAACTTTAGCTTAAACTTGGTGTATAGCTTGATTTATAAGTCTTCTATTATCATGCCAAAATTTACGTTAATCCAATTGGTAGATCATTAGTTATTATAGAAATCCTATCCAATCCTAAATTGCCAACTTTTGACAACCCTTTGTATCAAAATCCAAATATCTCTTGATTGCACTATTAGATTAATACAAACTTTTGTATACACTTAGCACATCTAATAATCCAAGTAATATTAAATTTTGAATTGTAGATGCTATACAAATTGCACGTATTAATAAAGAATGCAAGCCATCATTGTCTTACATAAAATCCAAAACACCAATACAAAATACTAACTTTGAACAGCAATTGCAAAGTCCAACAATACCCTATAGTAACAATTTATATGCCCTTAGAAGAAGCTTCAAGCTGGCTATCCAATTCTAATTGCTAATCTCCAAATGTTCCCAACACCTGCCTTCGGTGGTCGTTTTTGTAGCTAGAGGTTTGTTTTAGATCCTATCTCATACCCGGTCATCCCTCGGGTATTAATCCAACTTATTTTAAGAATATTTAAACTTAATCCTATCCTTAATTCAACCTTGATCTCTACCATATTAACTTTTTATCTCCTTTATCCTATCTTTATTGACTTCTGACTTTTTTAAAAGTCGTGAACCGATTTTTATAACCTAAAAGAAAATTTTAATAACTAACTTTTATCTATTAGCTATTAAAACAAGAATTAATCTAAGAAACTTTTATAGATCTTTTCTTAAATATCTTAAGTTTTTAATGAACCAAGATAATTAAATATTAAGTAGAATTTATCCTTATTTATACTTTTCAATATATGAACATGTTACAACACAACAATAGAATTTTAAGACGTTGTCTTACTTATGATGAAGTACCACTTGTGTTAGAAGCTTGTCACTCAAGTGCTTATGGTGGATATTTCTTTGGTCGATTAATAGTCCAAAAGATCCTTAGAATAGGCTATTTTTGGTCTATAATATTTACTGATTCAAATTCATTTGCAAGAGCTTGTAATGCTTGCCAAAGATATGCAAGCAATGATTTAAATCTTGCAATGCCTTTAAATCCTTCACTTTCACTTGTTCCATTTGAAAAGTGGAGTATAGACTATATTAGACATATTTATCCTGCATCTTTATGACTAATGTAATATATTATTGTAGCTACGGAATATTTGACCAAGTGGCCAGAAGCTAAAGCTGTCAAGAAGGCTGATGCTAAACAAACTGCCATATTTTTGTATGAAAATATTATAACCCACTTTGATTGTCCAAAAATCTTTGTGAGTGATAATGGTTCTCATTTTTTAAATGAGACCATTAAAGAAATGACCACATTATTTACCATCAACCATAGGAAGACAACTCCTTATCACCCTCAAACAAATAGTCTTACATAAAGAATCAATCAAATTCTAATTTGCATATTAAAAAAAACTGTGATGGATTCTAAATGCGATTGAGATCTTAAGCTTACTTCATCTCTTTGGGCTTATCAAAATGCCTACAAAGTTTCTATATAGGCTACACCTTTTTTCTTGGTGTATGGAATAGAAGCTATTTTTCTTATAGAATTTGAAGTTCCATCTTTATGCATCGTCATTGATGAAAGATTAGATACTTTTGAATCTTTAAAAGAAAAATTAGAATATTTAGAAAGATTAAACGAGAAGCAAAGATTTGCAGTCCAACACATAGAGACTTCTCAAAGAAGAAGGAAGGAGATCTTTGATAAAAAAAAATAAAAAGACGTCTACTTACTCTAGGAATGTGGATGATGGTTCAAGATGCTAGGAAACTAGATTTTCCAGCTAAATTTGATGCAATTTGGATATGACCATATATTATCAAAGAGATCTTTGATAATAACTCAGTCAAACTTAAAACGTTAGATGAGAAAGACTTTCTTATACGAACTAATGGAAGTCGTTGTAAAGAATACAAGGTGTGAATATTGGTTAAAATACCAATGTATCTTATCATTTAGATAGTGATTTTAAATCCATCTTAATAGAATATAGGTATTGAGTTAGTAACTAAGCAAGACATTGCTAAATGTAAAACCATGTCAAGTTGGTAACAACCAAATGCCTTTCTGTTCTAAGTCAAAGTCTTAGTATTTTTTTTTTTTTTCTTTTTTCTTTTTTCTCTTCTTAATCCTACTTCTTTTCATAGAGTATAATATCCAAGTTTAATTTTTCTATCATTTTCTTTATAAATCGTACCAAAAATAAGAATTGGATTCTTTCTATTCTTACAAATAGTCCCAGATGGTCACCATATGTGAATCCCACTAATGGATCTTAATTGGTGGATTGGTTAAAAATATAGTCTTAAGTCATTTAATTATACAAATATAATGATTAGAGAGTCTTTTTGACTATTTAAGTATTTATTAGAATTTAGAAGTATTTATAAATATAAAATTCTTATCAAAAGAAAAGTTACAAAAATAGAATCTTAATAAGTCTTGGAAGCAATTATTTTAGTTGGTTTAGTATTTTTATTTATTATTAAATATTAAGAGTTAGTTATTGAGACCAATATTTACATTGGCCTTCTAACTACATGTATTACTTATTAAAAACCTATAAATATTACTTAGTAGGTAGAAGAAGCATGAGAAAGAAATCTCATGTCTTTTTAATTATTTTTGTAGAAAATAGGATTTTGAGTTGATTTTTATAGACTTTATTATTATAAAAAATTTCCAAGGTAGAATAAAATAGTCTTAAATTGATATTATCATCTTAAAAATATTATAGAGATTATTAGAATTTATTTAGAATTTATTTAGAATTTATTTAGAATTTTTAGAGTAATTTTGAAGACTTTGGTGAAAATAAGTTTTACCACCTTGGAAGCCATTATGAAGAAATGGAGCAAGATTTGAAGGCCATACAAGGTTCTTAGGCTAGTAGGGTATTTTTGAATACCATGGTGAAGTCAAAAATGGATCCTAAGCTAATAGGATGTTTTTAAACACCATGGTGAAGTCAAAAATGCAAAATTATTAGTTCTACTAGTATAAAATAAGAGGACCAGCAGCTAGTGTAGTCCTTATAAGAAGGGAGGTACACAAGTCCTATATGAGTTGTAGCACCTTGGATGTAGGTAGGAGGATAAGACTAAGGCCTCGTGGCCTCTCTAGGACACCCATATACACTACTTATGAGCCTTGGTGAGGTTTGAATCCATGATCTTGTAACAAGTTACTCTTGAGGTAAAAATTTCTACTTAATTTTTTCCATTATTTACCTTATAACTTTGAATTATCATAACTTACTCATAGTAATTTAGATTTACATATTTTTTATATCATTGGAAAGATAAAAAAAAATTATCTACTTGAAAATATATTTTTTATTTTTTACTTTTATTTTTTACTAGATAAAAATCTAGTGAACAGACTATGATTAGTTTTATAGTGTGCAATTAATTAATTGCACATATTTCACTTATTTTGTGTTGTTCTTCTCCTTCATTGTTGTTTATTGCTCCTTATACTTCATACCACAATTTATAAGCAACTCTTAATTGAGGCCACCTTATAACTTGGATTGATGAGTGAATTTTATCCTCACAGTAATCTACTTTCTAATAAGAAGGATCTAACTCTGATATTTAAGATAAAGATAATCTCAACAAACTATCAAAATAAGAATATAAAATAAGAAATTTGAATTAGAATAAGGTTTTAACAAGAAACCAATAAGAACTTGAGTTAACTAAATGAATACACAAACAACACCAAGAAAGGTGAGCTAAAAATCCAAAAGATGCATTCTTAAGACCAAAAAACTCTTCAATCTTAACTTCCATATATATTCATATTTAGAATGCTTTTCGAGCAACTTCCATCAAACTAAGAAGCTTCTCAAGCAGCTTCTATTAATTGAGAAGCTTCTTGAGCTCCTTCTACTAACTATAAAGCTTCTTAAGCTACTTTCATTAATTAGGAAGCTTCTCAACTGACTTTCACCAACTCAAGAAGCTTTAGAATATTTTAAAAGATTTTGTGAACCTCCAAAAAATATGTTCCTAATAGGATCCTAATTATTAGAGATCGGTGTCGTATGATGTGGCCTTCTATCTGGAAATACATTGGATACTTGGCTATAGAGAGTTTATTTGAAATTTGATGGCAAAATCCAATATGTGATTTGTCTTCAATAAAAAGGACAAATAATACAACAATCTCACAAAAGAGAAGTTATATATATATATATATATATATATATATATATATATATATATATATATATATATATAAATCCTCTTGTATTCAAGTAAGTTTGTACAAAAAGGGTTCAAATTTCTACAAAAACCCTTCAAAATTTTATTCACCCGCAAGGACTTATTTCTTGCTGAGTTTTAGAGTCTAATAACTCTTGATTCAACCATTCAATTTCTATAAAATTTAGTTCAAAGTATATATAATCTTCTTAAGTTTTACCACAAAAAAGAATCAATCATAAATTCATTTCTAATCATCTGATATCTCAAAACCCCTAGCAAGTGCTTAAAACCGTAGCTCAGAGACACCTGAGCACTATTTTCCTTATATTTCACAAATCCATAATCCTAATGCCACAAAAATTTTGCACATAGTCTTATGACATAAACATATATACTCCTAAAAACTTTGAGCTAAAAATCTATGAAATTGCCTAAGATATAGCTCAAAATGTAACCACTATGTAAGCAGGCCACTTACTACCCTTAAGTTTGTAAGCACTAATTTCAACTCCCAACATCTCCTTTACCCTAGCTTAGATTTTATTGAGCTGTATGTAGAAAGTGTAGCTGTAAAAGTGCTCTCTCCAATCCTAATCACCGATCCTTGATTGTTCTCTATATGCGCGAGTTATATCCAAAAGAATGACAGTAGGTCCAAAATCGACACCTTAACTTTGAGCGCCTATAACTTCTTCATTAGAAGTGCAAATCACACAAAATTTGCACCTAAACCTTATGATCCCAGCCTTTGATGTTTGACTCTTCTCGAAAAATAAACCCTAATTCCTAATAAATCCTCGGGCAGCCTCCTTAAAGCCCATTGGGCATGATTTTTGGCCAATTAGAATAGAGATTTCTATCATCCACCTCTATTCATCCACATGGATGGCCAAACTACCCTTTTTACACTAAAATCCTTTTCTAATCCTTCTTCTTATAAGATTTATATACTTGGTGCTTTAAGCACCAAATAAAAGAAGTATATAAGATCTTAAGGATCACCAATGTCTAATATAGGTGACTTAAGATATATACTAGTTACTATCAATATAAAATTAACTTCAAAAGTCACTACTAAAAAAAAAAATAAGATCGTATAAATCTTAATAATAATTCTTTTAATAGATTCTTTCTAAACTAGCAACCTAATCACATCCTATAACCAATAAAAATCCACTGATATGACTTTTATTTAGCTAAGTAGTAAATTTTACATTAAATATACATGTACAATTTTTTCACATAGTAGCTGAATCACAACACAAGAGCAGATTATCCCTCTTTTTGAAGGTATAGTAGTTCTTTAGAGGTTACAAATTATCTTTCTCTAAATTGATATTTTTTTCACCATAATATTAGAGCTTTATCATTCTTGTAAGAGAGTGGATTACCCTTCTTTTTGAAGGTCTTAAAATATTTTAGAAGTTGCAAAGTATCCTCTTCTAAATTAATATTATATTTTTATAGATTCATTTTTTCTTTCTATTAAAATGATTGGAGGTCAAGACATTAGTATGATTAAATATTTTGAATCTAAGTTAGATGCCATTATAAACGTTCTTACTATGTTATTTGCTAGGATTGCAGAGATTGAAGGGATTGTTGTGAAACTTCATAATGACGCAACATGTAAAATATCACAATCTAGACTGCACCGACCTCCAACTTCTACACTTAAGGATATAATATTACCTATGCTATACCAAAAAAATCTACCTGTTCAGCAATATAAAGAATCTTGAGTTAGTCATCCGAAGAAATATGATGATATGTATTCAAAGTTTCAAGGATTTATTAATCAAATTCAATTAATAATAGTTCTATAATATGATGCTTATTCAACAGAAGAATTATAGATTGGATTAGTTGGTATTTTGCTTATGGAGCAAGTATTATCATGGTTTGCTCTCTTGTTTAAAAAGAGATCACCAATTTTGAGCAACTTTGAAGTTTTTATGGAAATATTTGTAGAAATATTTTAAAAATATGAGAAGGCTCATTACACAACAGCTAAGATCTAAACATTGTAATAAAGAGCATGCTTTATATTAATCTATGAATCTAATTTTAGGCAACTAGAATGCAACATCAATTGGAATGAAGAAGCCTTAATGAATCAATTCTATTGATATTTAAAAGATGACATTAAGGATTTGTTATTATCACTTCTAAATCCACAATCACTCAATGAAGCTATTAGTCAAGCCATAAAATATGATAATTGATTATTCTAATATCATCAATATTAAAAAAATAAAATCAACACATTACTAAAACCTAAAGTACAATCATTCAAAAAAACAAAGATTTTCAACCACAATAGGAATCATGTGGTTGGACAATTTAACATTGTAAAACTATTCAAGTTCTTTTTTTTTTGCTCAACCTATTCATTGTTTTATAATTTTTTTATGTTTTGGCCTTCAAAAACTTTAGACAATCATCTTATTGAATTTGGAAGCATTTGTTTGTTTTGTAGATGAGGTATTTGCTAAGCTTCATAAAATTCTTTTAGTACATAAATTCAAACCTGTTCATGTAGACGTGATAGATGGATGATCCTTATCCTCTAATAGTATCACTTGTAAAACTACGCCTATTAAAATGTCATTTGAAGATCATAGCAACCAAATTATATTCAATGTTATTAGGACTTCTTTAAATCATGTTATTCTTAGATTTTTTTGGTTGAAAAAGCATAATCCATCTATAGATTAGAAGTCACAAAGAATAATATTTCTAATAGAAATCCTTGTAAAAAAACTTTGTAAAAAGTCACGAGTTGATAAATCTTTATTTGTTGGAACAAAGGCTTTTATAAGATTGACTAAAGAAGATACACTATTTGTTATTTATACAACTCCAACTAAAGAAGATATGACTTCATCAATAATTATTTTAGAGCAATATAGCAAATTTCAAGATATTTTTTAGAAAAAAAAATATTGATGTATTACCATAGTACCAACCATATGATTGTGCTATAGATCTTTAAGAAGAAATGCAACCGCCTTTTGGTCCAATTTATAATCTTTTTCAAAACGAGCTTTTGATATTGAAAGATTATATTAATAAAAATCTTATAAAAAACTTTATCAGACATTCAAAGTCTCCAGCAGATGCACCTATATTCTTTATGAATAAGAAAGATGGTTCTTTACGTATATGCGTTGATTATCAAAAATTGAATAAGAAAGATGGTTCTTTACGTATATGCATTAATTATCAAAAATTGAATAAGATAACAGTGAAGAATTGTGGAGCATATAACTTGGTATGGATTAAAGAGGGAGACAAATGGAAGATCACATTTTGAACAAGGTATGGATATTTTGAATATAATGTCATGTCCTTTGGACTAATAAATATATCTGCTATCTTTCAATATTTAATAAATGATATCTTTCAAGAGCATCTAAATAAGTTTGTGGTGATCTATCTTGATGACATCTCTATCTATTCAAAAAATCTAAATGAACACAAAAAGCATGTCAAGTTGGTATTACAAAAGTTACAAAATGTAGGTTTGTATGCCAAGTTAGAGAAATGTGTATTTCATCAATCAAAGATAGAATTTTTAGAATACAAAATATCTATTGAGGATTTAATAATGGATCCTAAAAAAAAGGAGGTGGTTATGTAATGGGCCATTCCAAAGACTATCAGAGACGTACAAAGTTTTCTTGGACTTGTTAACTTTTATGAAATCTTCATCAAAAATTACTCTCAAGTTACTGCCGTTTTTATTTGATTAACATACAAAGACAAGTTGAAATGGGGGCCTTAAGCAAAGAAGGTATTTCAAGACCTCAAAACAACATTTACCACAACTCCAATCTTGGTATATTCAAACTTTATAAAAATATTCTATATAAAAATTGATGCTTTAGATTTTGCACTAAGAGCTATACTTTTACAAATGGATATAGATAATAAATTCCATCCTATTACATTTTATTTTTTAAAAAAATTTATTGCCAAAATTAATTATAAAATCAACAATAATTAGCTTCTTGCTATTGTGGATTCTTTTGAAGAATGGTGTCATTTTTTTAAAAGATCAATGCATTATGTGACTATATATACAGATCACAAGAACTTAGAATATTTTAAGTTAATTTGGATTTTTAATTATTGCCAAGTTCAATGGAATATGTCATTATTTTGATTTAATTTTATCATCATTTATAGACGTGGAAAGCAATAAGAAGTGTCTTATGCTTTATCAAAGAGATCATATCTTGTATCAAAGACAAGAAAGGCAATGTTTGATCAATAATATGCAACTTTGTTAAAGCCGGAGCAATTTTTCCTTTGTGCCACTATTACATCAGCACCTATTAATTATAATTTCCTCAATGAGGTGCATACTGCAATTACTAATGATGTTTTGGCCTTTGATATCAAGTGTCACCTTAATAAAAATGTTGACAAGTTTAAGCTTAAGAAAGACCTTCTATACTTTGAAGAATGTTTATATATTCTAGAAGGATCTACATAACTACACATTCTTCAATCTTACTAAAGGTTGTGAAAGACTTTGTGCTCTCTTGTGATATCTGTTTAAGGTCCAAGAATCCTCAACATCATCCTTATGGACTCTTATAATCCTTGCTTATTTTAAAATGGTCATAATCTTTTATCTCAATAGATTTTATTACGGATCTATTGCCATCCAATTCATTGGATAACATCCTTGTGGTAGTTGATTGACTTACAAAGATGATCCATTTCATTCCTTACAAAGAGATTGTATTTAATGAAGAAACGGTAAGGCTCTTTCTTGACAATATATATTAATATCATGGCCTATCGGATAATATTATATTCAATCAAAGATCCCAATTCATATCTAAATTTTGGATATATTTTTTTTGAAATATTGAAGGTGGATATTAAATTTTCTTTGACTTTCCATCCTCAAATTAACAGCCAAATAAAATAAGTTAACTAAGTTTTGAAATAGAATTTATAATGTACCATCAACTATCAACAAGACAATTGGATCTTGTATCTATTGTTAGTAGAATTTACATATTATAATACTATTCATGCTTCAACTCAGTAAATATTGTTTTATTTTAACTACAGATATCATTCAAAGCTTGATTTATAAAATACGCCAAAGAATAATAATCTAATAGTTGAAGGATTTGCAAAGCATCTATTACTATATCAAACAATTTTAGAGCTTTAATTGCAAGGAGCTTAAGATGCTTATAAGTCATCTACAATTAAATTCAAGAATCAATCTTTTTTTTTTATATTGGAAATAAAATATGGCTTTTTTGACAAAACATCAAAATCAAGTGGCCATGCAATAAATTGGACTATTAGAAAGTAGGACCATTTTTCATCCAAAAATAAATTAATCTAGTGGCATATCACTTAGAACTATCATCTTTTATATATATACATCCAATTTTTTATGTCTCTCTTTTGAAATCTTATAAAGAGTCATATATTTTAGAAAGAATACAACAATCGCCACCTAGTATCAAAATCAAAAATCATAAAGAATACAAGGTCTAAAAGGTATTAGATTCACAATGAAGGTGGAAAAAATTGAAATATCTTGTTCATTGATACAGTTATGATATCAATGAGCATATATGGAAATTGGCTAAAAATCTCACTAATGCATCTCAAAAGATACATAAATTTTATCGGCTCTATTTCTATAAATTCAAGCATGTTCAATAATAATTTTTTGATAAAGATTAAATCCAAAGAATATTCATAAGATAGAGAGAATTAAACTAAAATCTTCATCAATATGCAGTCATTTGTTCCAAGATAGAATAGAATGGTAGAAATAAGTCAGTCACCATGTCCAACCTTCAAGTGTTAAGAAAATTAACAGAATAAGATTTAAAAGATTTACTTGTTATACAAGCTTCAAACAAACTAGTACAGTTTTCATAGCCTTTAATTGAGCAAAGTGAGGACAATATATTTTAGCACTAAGTGTGACCATGGTTGGAGCCATTAAAAGCAACACCCAACCATACAAGTCTCAATTTCAATGCTCGAGCTTTAATAATATTGCTTGAGCTTGGAAAGGTGAATCCTTCTAAGTCTAAGATCTTGTTTGGAGGATGTTTTGAAGGCTATAATGAAGATCAGATCTTTGGATAGGATGTTTCAACAATGGAGGTACTAGCTCAAGGCCATAATTGATTTCTTTGAGGACTAGTAGAACCTATTGCTTAAGAACAGAGAATAAAATATATACCTTCATTAATGCAGTGTATTTTTAATTTTTTATATATATAGAAAGATTTTTGAAGATATGAGCTCCTCTTAGAACTCATCACTAGAGAAGGAAGTGATATTAGGAACATACACTTTGGAAGTTCACAAAACCTTCTAGAACATTTTAAAGGTTCTTAAATTAGTGAAAGTCAGTTGAAAAACTTCCTAATTGATGAAAGTAGCTCAAAAAGCTTCATAGTTAGTAGAAGAGGCTTGAGAAGCATCCAAGTTGGTAGAAGGAGGTCAAGAAGCTTTCTAGTTGGTAGAAGCTGCTTGAGAGGCTTCTTAATTTGATGGAAGTTGCTCAAAAAGCGACCTAGATAGGGATTTATATGGGAGTCGAGACTAAAGAATTCTTCAATCTCAACAATGCATTTTTTGGAATTCTAGCTCACCTTTCTTGGTGTTGTTTGTGTATTCATCTAATTAATTCAAGATCTTATTAGTTTCTTTTTGAAACCTTATTCTAATTCAAGTTTTTTGCTTTATACTTTCATGTCTTTGACAATGAATCAATGTACCATTAGTTTCTATGCTTTTAATATTTGGATCTACTTAATTTATTAATGAAGATTGATTAAATTATATATTGGTAATTAAAACTCTCTTTTAATATTTATTGTTATTGAATTTGAGACAAATAATTATTCATTTGTTTTTTATTTATTTATTTAATGGTGTAAGTTGTAAATTATTTCATATAGAAATAAGTAAGTGTTTAATTGTTTATTATTTATTTATTTTAATGGTATAAGTTGTACTAGTATTTGTTGTTTAAAATATATTTAAAATAATAAATTCAAAATTTGAAACTTATCTAAATTTTTTAGCTATAAAGAAGAAAATAAAGCTATTGGTATTATTAAAAATAATATCTAATCAAGTCTTTTGTTTCAATATTTAGACATTAAATATTTAGAAAGTATTTTTATCTTTAATTATTTATTTTTAATAAAGTTTAAAAGAAAATATCTTAATATTTTTATTCTATATATAATCTTATAATAGTCTTTTTTAGAATATTGACTCTTAAGAATTTATATTAATTTTTAAAAAAATAGTCCTTAGATAGCTAACTATTAATTATTGATTTTATATATATATATATATATATATATATATATATATATATATATAATTTTAAATTTAGATATAAATAATTTTACATAAGATAATATTTTAATTTTTAAGGTTAAAAAAATAGTTGGATTTTTAAAAAGATAATCATCAATCTCTTTCTAATAAAATGCCTCTAATTTATTATACTTAGAAGTTGGTTTTAAATAGTATTAATAAAATAGCTTTATTTGATAAAAAAAAAATTAAATATTCTTTAATTTTTATTAATTTAACTAAAAAAAATTATATTTATTAATGTTAATATATCAACTTCCAAAAATATAATGAATCAACTTTCTAAATTTTTAAGAATTAGTAATTATTAGTAATATCTAAATTTAATTTATATTATTTTAAAATATTTTTAAAATAAATTTTTTATATTTTATATTATATATTTTAGATAATTAAAATCTATATTTTTTTAAAAAATACTTTTTGTCAAATTTTTTGCTTTATAGTGATATAATATATGGTATTTTTTATAAAGATAAAAACTCATAAATGTAGAATTTTGATTTGTTGTTTATATTGGTTAGATTTTAGTTGATTCTAATTTCTATTAAATTTCACATATATCTATATATATATCTAAAAGTCACTTATTCTAATAAAATAAAATCATAATAAGAGCATAAAAATATTTTAAAAA